>CM069539.1:76029525-76032025 GCA_035773235.1 Eospalax fontanierii
CTAAGCCTAACCCCAACCCAAACCCTAACCCTAACCCTAAACATAACCCTAAGCCTAACCCTAACCCAAACCCGAACCCTAACCCTAAACCTAACCCTAAAACTAACTCAAACCCTAATCCTAATCCTAACCCTAACGCTAAACCTAACCCTAACCCAAAACCTAACCCTAACCCTAACCCAAACCGAAACCCTAACCCTAAACCTAACCCTGACCCTAACGGTAACAATAACCCTAACCCTAAACCTAACCCTAAACCAAACCCTAAACCTAACCCTAACCCTAACCGAAACCAAACCCTATACCTAACCCTAACCTTGACCGAAGCCCAAACCCAAACCAAAACCCTAACACTAACCCTAAATGTAACGCTAAACCAAACCCAATCCCTAACCCTAAACCTAAACCTAAACCAAACCGTAACCCTAACCCTAAACCAAACCCTAACCCTAACCCTAACTTTAACTTAACCCTAACCCAAACCCTAAGCCTAAGCCTAACCCTAACACAAACACTAACCCTAAACCTAATCCTAACCCAAACCCAAACCCTAACACTAAACCTAACCCTAACCCAAACCCTAACCCTAACCCTAACAGTAACCCAAAACCTAACCATCACCCTAACCCTAACCCTAACACAAACCCTAAGTCTAAACCTAACCCTAATACAATCCCTCACCCTAAACGTAAACCTAACCCTAACACTAACCATAATCCAAACACTAACACTAACCCTAACCCTAACCCAAACAAAAACCTAACTCTAACCCTAACCCTAACCCTAACCCTAACCCTAACCCAAACCCAAAGACTAACCATAACCCTAAACCTAACGCTAACCCAAACCCGAATCCTAACCCTAACCATAACCGTAAACCTAACCCTAAAACAAACCCTAACCCTAACCCTAACCCTAACCCAAATCTAACCCTAAACCTAACCCTAACCCTAACCCTAACCCAAATCCAAATCCTAACCCTAAACCTAACCCTAATCCAAACTCTAACCCTAACCCTACCCCATACCAAACCCTAACCGAAACCAAGCCCTTTACTTAACCCTAACCCTAATCCTAACCCTAACCCAAAACCTAACCCTAAACATAACCCTGACCCTAACCCTAACACTAACCCTAACCCTAACCCTAACCCTAACCCTAACTTTAAGCTAACCCTAACCCAAAACCTAAGCCTAAGCCTAACCCTAACACAAACCCTAACCCTAACCCTAATCCTAACCCAAACCCAAACGCAAACCCTAACCCTAAACCGAACTCTAACCCAAACCCTAAACCTAACCATAACAGTAACCAAAACCCTAACCCTAACCCTAACCCTAACCCTAAACCTAACCCTAACCCAAACCTTAACTCTAAACTTAACCCTAACCCAATCCCTAACCCTAACCCTAACCCTAACCCTAACCCTAACCCTAACCCTAACTCTAACCCTAACCCTACCCCTAACCCTAAACCAAACCCAAACCCAAACCCTAACACTAACCCTAACCCTAACCCAAACAATAACCCTAACCCTAGCCGTAAACCTAACCCAAACCCAAAACCTAATGCTAACACTAACCTTAACCCTAACATAAACCCGAACTCTAACCCTAACCCAACCCCTAACCCTAACCCTAATGCAAACCCTTACCCTAGCCCTAACCCTAACACTAAGCTAAACCCAAACCAAATTCTAACCTTAACCCTAACCCTAACCGAAACCCAAACCCTAACCCTTATCCAAACCCAAACCCAAACCCTAACCCTAACCCTAATCCTAAACCAAAACCAAACCCAAACCCTAACCCTAACCCTAATCCTAAACCTACCCCTGACCCAAACCCTAACCCTAACCCTAACGCTAGTCCTAAACCTAACCCAAACCCAAACCCTAATCCTAACACTAACCCTAACCCTAACCCAAACCCAAACCCTAATCCTAACACTAACCTTAACCCTAACCCAAACCCGAACTCTAACCCTAACCCAACCCCTAACCCTAACCCTAATCCAAACCCTTACCCTAGCCCTAACCCTAATACTAACCTTAACCCAAACCAAATTCTAACCCTAATCCTAACCCTAACCGAAACCCAAACCCTAACCCTTACCCAAACCCAAACCCAAACCCTAACCCTAACCCTAACCCTAAACCAAACACAAACACAAACCCTAACCCTAAACCTAATCCTAAACCTAACCCTAACCCAAACCCTAACCCTAACCCTAACGCTAGCCTTAACCTAACCAAAACCCAAACCCTAATCCTAACACTAACCCTAACCCTAACCCGAACCCAAACCCTAACCATAAGCCAAACCCTAACCCTAACACTAAACGTAAACCAAAGCAAACACTAACCCTAACCCTAACTCTAATCCTAACCCTTACCCAAACCGTAACCCTAACACTAACCCTAACACTAACCCTAACCCAAACCAAACCCTAAACCTAACCCTAAACCTAACCCTCACACAAACCCAGACCCTAACTCTAA
>CM069539.1:76042025-76059525 GCA_035773235.1 Eospalax fontanierii
GCAAATCCAAATCCTAACCCTAAACCTAATCCAAACGCTAATCCTAACCCTAACCCATACCAAACCCTAACCGAAACCCAAGCCCTTTACTTAACCCTAACCCTAATCCTAACCCTAACCCAAAACCTAACCCTAAACATAACCCTGACCCTAACCCTAACACTAACCCTAACCCTAACCCTAATCCTAACCAAAACCCAAACGCAAACCCTAACCCTAAACCGAACTCTAACCCAAACCCTAAACCTAACCCTAACATTAACCAAAACCCTAACCCTAACCCTAACCCTAACCCTAAACCTAACCCTAACCTAAACCTTAACTCTAAACTTAACCCTAACCCAATCCCTAACCCTAACCCTAACCCTAACCCTAACCCTAACCCTAACCCTAACCCTAACCCTAACTCTAACCCTAACCCTACCCCTAACCCTAATCCTCACACTAACCCAAACCCTAACGCTAAACCTAACCCTAAACCTAACCCAAACCCAAACACTAACCATAACCCTATCCCTAACCCTAACCCTAAACCAAACCCTAAGCCTAAGCCTAAACCAAACCCTAACCCAAACCCAAACCCAAACCCTAACTCTAACCCTACCCCTACCCCAAACCCCAACCCTAACCCTAGCCGTAAACCTAACCCAAACCCAAACCCTAATCCTAACACTAACCTTAACCCTAACCCGAACCCGAACCCTAACCCTAACTCAAACCCTAACCCTAACCCTAACCCTAACCCTAGCCCTAACCATAACACTAACCTTAACCCAAACCAAATTCTAACCCTAACCCTAACCCTAACTGAAACCCAAACCCTAACCCTAACCCAAACACAAACCCAAAGCCTAATCCTAAACCTAACCCTAAACCTAACCCTAAACCAAATCCAAACCCTCACACTATCCCTAAACCTAACCGGAACCCTAACCCTAACCCAAACCCTAAAACTAACTACAAACCAAACTTGAACCCTAACCCATAACCCTAACTCTAACACTAACCCTAACACTAACACTCACCCTAACTCTAACCCAAACCCTAACCCAAATTCAAACCGAAACCCTAACCCTAAACCTAACCCAAACCCTAAAACTAACCCAAACCCTAACGCTAAAACTAATCCTAACCCTAAACACAACCCAAACCCTAAACCTAACTGTATTCGTAACAGTAAACTTAACCCTAACCCTAAACCAAACCATAAACCTAACCCTAAACCTAACCGAAACCCAAACCCAAACCCTAACCCTAACACTAACCCTAAACTTAACCCTAAACCAAACCCAATCCCTAACACTAAACCTAACCCTAAACCAAACAGTAACCCTAACCCTAAACCAAACCCTAACCCTAACCCTAACCCAAACCCTAACCCTAACCCTAGCTTTAACTTAACCCTAACCCAAACCCAAAGCCTAAGTCTAACCCTAACACAAACCCTAACCCTAACCCTAACCCAAACCCTAAAACTAACCCAAACCCTAACGCTAAAACTAATCCTAACCCTAAACACAACCCAAACCCTAAACCTAACTGTATTCGTAACAGTAAACTTAACCCTAACCCTAAACCAAACCATAAACCTAACCCTAAACCTAACCGAAACCCAAACCCAAACCCTAACCCTAACACTAACCCTAAACTTAACCCTAAACCAAACCCAATCCCTAACACTAAACCTAACCCTAAACCAAACAGTAACCCTAACCCTAAACCAAACCCTAACCCTAACCCTAACCCAAACCCTAACCCTAACCCTAGCTTTAACTTAACCCTAACCCAAACTCAAAGCCTAAGTCTAACCCTAACACAAACCCTAACCCTAACCCTAATCCTAACCCAAACCCAAACCCAAACCCTAACACTAAACCTAACCCTAACCCAAACCCTACCCCTAAACCTAACAGTAACACAAACCCTAACCTTCACCATAACCCTAACCCTAACGCTAACCCTAACCCAAACCCTAAATCTAAACCTAACCCTAACACAATCCCTAACCCTAAACGTAAACCTAACACTAACCCTAACCATAATCCAAACTCTAACACTAACCCTAACCCTAACCCAAACAAAAACCTAACTCTAACCCTAACACTAACCCTAACCCTAACCCTAACCCTAACCCTAACCCAAACCCAAACACTAACCATAACCCTAAACCTAACACTAACCCTAACCCTAAGCCTAAGCCTAAACCAAACCTTAACCCAAAACCTAAACCAAACCCAAACCCTAACCCTAACCCTAACCCAAACCAACCCAAACCCTAATAATAACCCTAACCCTAACCCAAATCCTAACCCTAACCCAAGCCCTAAACCTATCCCAAACCCAAACCCTAATCCTAACACTAACCCTAACCCTAACCCCGAACCCAAACCCTAACCATAAGCCAAACCCTAACCCTAACCCTAACACTAAACCTAAACCAAAGCAAACACTAACCCTAAACCTAACTCTAATCCTAAACCTCACCCAAACCGTAACCCTAACACTAACCCTAACACTAACCCTAACCCAAACCAAACCCTAAACCTAACCCTAAACCTAACCCTCATGCAAACTCAAACCCTAACTCTAACCCTAACCCTAACCCTAACCTAAACCCTAATCCTAACACTAACCCTAACCCTAACCCAAACCCAAACCCTAACGTTAACCCTACCCTCACCCTAACCCAAACCCTAACCCTAATCCTAAACCTAACCCTAAACATAACTCAAACCCTAATCCTAATCCTAACCCTAAACCTAAACCTAACCCTAACCCAAACCCTAACCCTAACCCGAACCCAAACCGAAACCCTAACCCTAAACCTAACCCTGACCCTAACCCTAACCCGAAACCAAACCCTAAACCTAACCCTAACCCTAACCGAAACCAAACCCTAAACCTAACCCTAACCCTAACTGAAACCAAACCCTAAACCTAACCCTAACCTTAACTGAAACCCAAACCCAAACCCTAACCCAAACACTAACCCTAAATTTAACCCTAAACCAAACCCAATCCCTAACCCTAAACCTAAACCTAAACCAAACTGTAACCCTAACCCTAAACCAAACCCTAACCCTAACCCTAACTTTAACTTAACCCTAACCCAAACCCTAAGCCTAAGCCTAACCCTAACACAAACACTAACCCTAAACCTAATCCTAACCCAAACCCAAACCCTAACACTAAACCTAACCCTAACCCAAACCCTAACCCTAACCCTAACAGTAACCCAAACCCTAACCCTCACCCTAACCCTAACCCTAACACAAACCCTAAGTCTAAACCTAACCCTAATACAATCCCTCACCCTAAACGTAAACCTAACCCTAACACTAACCATAATCCAAACACTAACACTAACCCTAACCCTAACCCAAACAAAAACCTAACTCTAACCCTAACCCTAACCCTAACCCTAACCCTAACCCTAACCCTAACCCTAACCCAAACCCAAACACTAACCATAACCCTAAACCTAACACTAACCCAAACCCGAATCCTAACCCTAACCATAACCCTAAACCTAACCCTAAAACAAACCCTAACCCTAACCCTAACCCTAACCCAAAAACTAACCCTAAACCTAACCCTAACCCTAACCCTAACCCAAATCCAAATCCTCACCCTAAACGTAACCCTAATCCAAACTCTAACCCTAACCCTAACCCATACCAAACCCTAACCGAAACCAAGCCCTTTACTTAACCCTAACCCTAATCCTAACCCTAACCCAAAACCTAACCCTAAACATAACCCTGACCCTAACCCTAACACTAACCCTAACCCTAACCCTAACCCTAACTTTAAGCTAACCCTAACCCAAAACCTAAGACTAAGCCTAACCCTAACACAAATCCTAACCCTAACCCTAATCCTAACCCAAACCCAAACGCAAACCCTAACCCTAAACCGAACTCTAACCGAAACCCTTACCCTAACCCTAACAGTAACCAAAACCCTAACCCTAACCCTAACCCTAACCCTAACCCTAACCCAAACCTTAACTCTAAACTTAACCCTAACCCAATCCCTAACCCTAACCCTAACCCTAACCCTAACCCTAACTCTACCCCTAACCCTACGCCTAACCCTAATCCTCACACTAACCCAAACCCTAACGCTAAACCTAACCCTAAACCTAACCCAAACCCAAACACTAACCATAACCCTATCCCTAACCCTAACCCTAAACCTAAGCCTAAGCCTAAGCCTAAACCAAACCCTAACCCAAACCCAAACCCAAACCCTAACTCTAACCCTAACCCTAACCCAAACCCTAACCCTAAACCTAGCCGTAAACCTAACCCTAACCCAAACCCTAATCCTAACCCTAACCCTAACCCTAACCCTAACCCTAACCCTAACCCAAACCCTAACCCTAGCCCTAACCATAACACTAACCTTAACCCAAACCAAATTCTAACCCTAACCCTAACCCTAACTGAAACCCAAACCCTAACCATAACCCAAACACAAACCCAAAGCCTAACCCTAAACCTAACCCTAAACCTAACCCTAAACCAAATCCAAACCCTCACACTATCCCTAAACTTAACCGGAACCCTAACCCTAACCCAAACCCTAAAACTAACTACAAACCAAACTTGAACCCTAACCCATAACCCTATCTCTAACACTAACCCTAACACTAACACTCACCCTAACTCTAACCCATACCCTAACCCAAATTCAAACCGAAACCCTAACCCTAACCCTAACCCTAACCCAAATCCAAATCCTAACCCTAAACCTAACCCTAATCCAAACTCTAACCCTAACCCTAACCCATACCAAACCCTAACCGAAACCCAAGCCCTTTACTTAACCCTAACCCTAATTCTAACCCTAACCCAAAACCTAACCCTAAACATAACCCTGACCCTAACCCTAACACTAACCCTAACCCTAACCCTAACCATAACCCTAACTTTAAGCTAACCCTAACCCAAAACCTAAGCCTAAGCCTAACCCTAACACAAACCCTAACCCTAACCCTAATCCTAACCCAAACCCAAACGCAAACCCTAAACCTAAACCGAACTCTAACCCAAACCCTAAACCTAACCCTAACAGTAACCAAAGCCTAACCCTAACCCTAACCCTAACCCTAAACCTAACCCTAACCCAAACCTTAACTCTAAACTTAACCCTAACCCAATCCCTAACCCTAACCCTAACCCTAACCCTAACCCTAACCCTAACCCTAACCCTAACTCTAACCCTAACCCTACCGCTAACCCTAAACCAAACCCAAACCCAAACCCTAACACTAACCCTAACCCTAACCCAAACAATAACACTAACCCTAGCCGTAAACCTAACCCAAACCCAAACCCTAAACCTAACACTAACCTTAACCCTAACCTAAACCCGAACTCTAACCCTAACCCAACCCCTAACCCTAACCCTAATCCAAACCCTTACCCTAGCCCTAACCCTAACACTAACCTTAACCCAAACCAAATTCTAACCTTAACCCTAACCCTAACCGAAACCCAAACCCTAACCCTTATCCAAACCCAAACCCAAACCCTAACCCTAACCCTAACCCTAAACCAAAACCAAACCCAAACCCTAACCCTAACCCTAATCCTAAACCTAACCCTGACCCAAACCCTAACCCTAACCCTAACGCTAGTCCTAAACCTAACCCAAACCCAAACCCTAATCCTAACACTAACCCTAACCCTAACCCAAACCCAAACCCTAATCCTAACACTAACCTTAACCCTAACCCAAACCCGAACTCTAACCCTAACCCAACCCCTAACCCTAACCCTAATCCAAACCCTTACCCTAGCCCTAACCCTAATACTAACCTTAACCCAAACCAAATTCTAACCCTAACCCTAACCCTAACCGAAACCAAAACCCTAACCCTTACCCAAACCCAAACCCAAACCCTAACCCTAACCCTAACCCTAAACCAAACCCAAACCCAAACCCTAACCCTAAACCTAATCCTAAACCTAACCCTAACCCAAACCCTAACCCTAACCCTAACGCTAGCCTTAACCTAACCCAAACCCAAACCCTAATCCTAACACTAACCCTAACCCTAACCCGAACCCAAACCCTAACCATAAGCCAAACCCTAACCCTAACCATAACACTAAACGTAAACCAAAGCAAACACTAACCCTAACCCTAACTCTAATCCTAACCCTCACCCAAACCGTAACCCTAACACTAACCCTAACACTAACCCTAACCCAAACCAAACCCTAAACCTAACCCTAAACCTAACCCTCACAGAAACCCAGACCCTAACTCTAACCCTAACCCTAACCCTAACCTAAACCCTAATCCTAACACTAACCCTTACCCTAACCCAAACCCAAACCCTAACGATAACCCTAAATTCACCCTAACCCAAACCCTAACCCTCACCCTAAACCTAACCCCAAACCTAACTCAAACCCTAATCCTAATCCTAACCCTAATCCTAAACCTAACCCTAACCCAAACCCTAACCCTAACCCTAACCCAAACCGAAACCCTAACCCTAAACCTAACCCTGACCCTAACCCTAACACTAACCCTAACCCTAACCCGAAACCAAACCCTAAACCTAACCCTAACCTAACCGAAACCAAACCCTAAACCTAACCCTAACCCTAACCCAAACCCCAACCCAAACCCTAACCCTAACACTAATCCTAAACTTAACCCTAAAACAAACCCAATGCCTAATCCTAAATCTAAGCCTAAACCAAAACGTAACAATAAACCTAAACCAAACCCTAACCCTAACCCTAACCGAAATCCTAACCCTAACCCTAACTTTAACTTAACCCTAACCCAAACCCTAAGCCTAAGCCTAACCGGAACACAAACCCTAACCCTAAACCTAATCCTAACCCAAACCCAAACCCAAACCCTAACACTAAACCTAACCCTAACCGAAACCCTAACCCTAACCCTAATAGTAAACCAAACCCTAACCCTCACCCTAACCCTAACCCTAACCCTAACCCTAACCCTAACACAAACCCTAAGTCTAAACCTAACCCTAACACAATCCCTAACCCTAAACGTAAACCTAACCGTAACCCTAACCATAATCCAAACCCTAACACTAACTCTAACCCTAACCCAAACAAAAACCTAACTCTAACCCTAACCCTAACGCTAACCCAAACCCAAACACTAACTATAACCCTAAACCTAACCCTAACCCTAACCCTAAGCCTAAGCCTAAACCAAACCCTAACCCAAAACCTAAACCAAACTGAAACCCTAACCCTAAGCATAATTCTAACGAAACCCTAACCAAACCCAAACCCAAACCGTAATCCTAACCCTAACCCTAACACTAATCCTAAACCTAACCCAAACCCAAACCCTAAACTTAACCCTAACCCTAATCCTAACCCTAGCCCAAACTCTAACCCTCACCCTACCCCTGACCCTCACCGAAACACTAACCCTAACCCTCACCCTAACCCTAAATCTAACCCTAACTTTAAGCTAACCCTAACCCAAAACCTAAGCCTAACCCTAACACAAACCCTAACCCTAACCCTAATCCTAACCCAATCCCTAACCCTAACCCTAACCCTAACCCTAACCCAAACCTTAACTCTAAACCTAACCCTAACCCAATCGCTAACCCTAAACGTAAACCTAACCCTAAACCTAACCATAATCCAAACCTTAACACTAACCCTAACCCTAATCCAAACCAAAACCAAACCCTAACCCTAACACTAACCCTACTACTAACCCTAAAACTACCCCTAACCCTAATCCTCACTCTAACCCAAACCCTAACGCTAAACCTAACCCTAACCCTAACCCAAACCCAAACACTAACCATAACCCTAACCCTAACCCTAACCCTAAGCCTAAGCCTAAGCCTAAGCCTAAACCAAACCCTAACCCAAACCGAAACCCAAACCCAAACCCTAACCCTACCCCTAACCCTAACCCAAACCCAAACCCAAACCCTAACCCTAACCCTAACCCTAACACAAACCCTAACCCTAACCCTAGCCCTAAACCTAACCCAAAACCTAACCCTAATCCTAAGAATAACCCTAACCCTAACCCGAACCCTAACACTAACCCTAACCCTAACTCTAACCCTAACCCTAACCCTAACCCTAATCCTCAACCTAAAACAAATCCCAACCCTAAACCTAACCCTAACCCTAACCCAAACGCAAACGCTAACCATAACCCTAAACCTAACCCTAACCCTAAGCCTAAAACAAACCCTAATCCAAACCCTAACCCAAACCCAAACCCTAACCCTAACCCTAACCCTAAACCAAACCCAAAACCAAACCCTAACACTAACCCTAACCCTAACCCAAACAATAACCCTAACCCTAGCCGTAAACCTAACCCAAACCCAAACCCTAATCCTAATACTAACCTTAACCCTAACCCAAACCCAAACTCTAACCCTAACCCAACCCCTAACCCTAACCCTAATCCAAACCCTTACCCTATCCCTAACCCTAACACTAACCTTAAACCAAACCAAATTCTAACCCTAACCCTAACCCTAACCGAAACCCAAACCCTAACCCTTACCCAACCCAAAACCACACCCTAACCCTAACCCTAACCCTAAACCAAACCCAAACCCAAACCCTAACCCTAACCCTAACCCTAACCCAAACCCTAAACCTAACCCTAGCCGTAAACCTAACCCAAACCCAATCCCTAATTGTAACACTAACCTTAACCCTAACCCAAACCCCAACTCTAACCCTAACCCAATCCCTAACCCTAACCCTAATCCAAACCCTTCCCCTAGCCCTAACCTTAACACTAAACTTAACCCAAAACCAAATTCTAACCCTAACCCTAAACCTAACCGAAACCCAAACCCTAACCCTAACCCTAACACTAACCCTAAACTTAAACCTAAACCAAACCCAATCCCTAACCCTAAACCTAACCCTAAACCTAACCCTGACCCTAACCCTAACACTAACCCTAACCCTAACCCTAACCCTAACTTTAAGCTAACCCTAACCCAAAACCTAAGCCTAAACCTAACCCTAACACAAACCCTAACCCTAACCCTAACCCTAACCCAAACCCAAACCCAAACCCTAACCCTAAACCTAACTCTAACCCAAACCCTAACCCTAACCCTAACAGTAACCATAACCCTAACCCTAACCCTAACCCTAACCCTAACCCTAACCCTAACCCAAACCTTAACTCTAAACCTAACCCTAACCCAATCCCTAACCCTAAACATAAATCTAACCCTAACACTAACCATAATCCAAACCTTAACAATAACTCTAACCCTAACCCAAACCAAAACCTAACTCTAATCCTAACACTAACATTAACACTAAACCTAACCCTACCCCTAACCCTAATCCTCACCCTAACCCAAACCCTAACGCTAAACCTAACCCTAAACCTAACCCATCCCAAACATTAACCATAACCCTAACCCTAACCCTAACCCTAACCCTAACCCTAACCCTAAGCCTAAGCCTAAACCAAACCCTAACCCAAACCCAAACCCAAACCCTAACTCTAACCCTAACCCTAACCCAAACCCTAACCCAAAACCAAACCCTAACCCTAACCCTGACCTTAACCCAAACCCAAAACCAAACCCTAACTCTAACCCTAACCCTCACCCAAACCCTAAACCTAAACCTAGCCGTAAACCTAACCCAAACCCAAACCCTAATCCTAACACTAACCTTAACCCTAACCCGAAACCGAACCCTAACCCTAACCCAACCCCTAACCCTAACCCTAACCCAAACCCTAACCCTAGCCCTAACCTTAACACTAACCTTAACCCAAACCAAACTCTAACCCTAATCCTAACCCTAAACGAAACCCAAACCCGAACCTAACCCAAACCCAAACCCAAAGCCTAACCCTAAACCTAACCCTAAACCTAACCATAACCCTAACCCAAATATAAATCCTAACCCTAAACCTAACCCTAATCCAAACTCGAACCCTAACGCTAACCCATACCAAACCCTAAACGAAACCCAAACCCTAACGCTAATCCTAAACCTAACCAAAACCTAACCCTAATTCAAACCCTAACCCTAACCCTAACCCTAATCCTAAACCTAACCCAAACCCAAGCCCTAAACTTAACCCTAACCCTAATCCTAACCCTAACCCAAACCCTAACCCTAAACCTAAAGCTGACGCTAACCCTACCACTAACCCTAACCCTAACCCTAACCCAAACCAAAACCTAACCCTAACCCTAACACTAACCCTAACACTAACCCTAACCCTGCCCCTAACCCTAATCCTCACCCTAACCCAAACCCTAACGCTAAACCTAACCCTAAACCTAACCCAAACCCAAACACTAACCATAACCCTAACCCTAAGCCTAATCCTAACCCTAACCCTAAGCCTAAGCCTAAACCAAACCCTAACCCAAACCCAAACCCAAACCCTAACTCTAACCCTAACCCTAACCCAAAACCTAACCCTAACCCTAGCCCTAAACCTAACCCAAACCCAAACCCGAACCCTAACCCTAACCGTAACCCAACCCCTAACCCTAACCCTAACCAAACCCTAACCCTAGCCCTAACCGTAACACTAAACTTAACCCAAACCAAATTCTAACCCTAACCCTAACCCTAACTGAAACCCAAACCCTAACCCTAACCCAAACACAAACCCAAAGCCTAACCCTAAACCTAACCCTAAACCTAACCCTAAACCAAATCCAAACCCTCACACTATCCCTAAACCTAGCCGGAACCCTAACCCTAACCCAAACCCTAAAACTAACTACAAACCAAACTTGAACCCTAACCCATAACCCTAACTCTAACACTAACCCTAACACTAACACTCACCCTAACTCTAACCCAAACCCTAACCCAATTTCAAACCGGAACCCTAACCCTAACCCTAACCCTAACCCAAACCCTAAAACTAACCCAAACCCTTACGCTAAAACTAATCCTAACCCTAAACACAACCCATACCCTTAACCTAACTGTATTCGGAACACTAAACTTACCCCTAACCCTAAACCAAACCCTAAACCTCACGCTAAACCTAACCGAAACCCAAACCCAAACCCTAACCCTAACACTAACCCTAAACTTAACCCTAAACCAAACCCAATCCCTAACACTAAACCTAACCCTAAACCAAACAGTAACCGTAACCCTAAACCAAACCCTTACCCTAACCCAAACCCTAACCCTAACCCTAGCTTTAACTTAACCCTAACCCAAACCCAAAGCCTAAGTCTAACCCTAACACAAACCCTAACCCTAACCCTAATCCTAACCCAAACCCAAACCCAAACCCTAACACTAACCCTAACCGTAACCCAAACCCTAACCCCAACCCTAACAGCAACCCAAACCCCAACCATCACCCTAACCCTAACCCTAACGCCAACCCTAACCCAAACCCTAAGTCTAAACCTAACCCTAACATAATCCCTAACCCTAACCATAATCCAAACCCTACCACTAACCCTAACCCTAACCCAAACAAAAACCTAACTCTAACCCTAACACTAACCCTAACTCTAACCCTAACTCTAACCCTAACCCAAACCCAAACACCAAACATGACCCTAAACCTAACCCTAACGCTAACCCTAAGCCTAAGCCTAAACCAAACCCTAACTCAAAACCTAAACCAAACCCAAACCCTAACCATAAACCTAACCCTAACCCAAACCCAAACCCAAACCCTAATCCTAACCGTAACCCTAACCCAAACACTAACCCTAACCCTAGCCCTAAACCTATCCCAAACCCAAACCCTAATCCTAACACTAACCTTAACCCTAACCCGAACCCGAACCCAAACCCTAACCAAAACCCAAACCCTGACCCTAACCCTAACACTAAACCTAAACCAAAGCAAACACAAACCCTAACCCTAACTCAAATCCTAACCCTCACCCAAACCGTAACCCAAACACTACCCAAACCCAAACCCTAAACCTAACCCTAACCCTAAACCTAACCCTAAACCTAACCCTCACGCAAACCCACACACTAACTCTAACCCTAACTCTAACCTAAAACCTAATCCTAACACTAACCCTAACCCTAACCCAAACCCAAACCCTAACGTTAAGCCTACACTCACCCTAACCCAAACCCTAACCCTAACCCTAAACATAACCCTAAGCCTAACCCTAACCCAAACCCTAACCCTAACCCTAAACATAACCCTAAGCCTAACCCTAACCCAAACCCGAACCCTAACCCTAAACCTAACCCTAAAACTAACTCAAACCCTAATCCTAATCCTAACCTAACGCTAAACCTAACCCTAACCCAAAACCTAACCCTAACCCTAACCCAAACCGAAACCCTAACCCTAAACCTAACCCTGACCCTAACGCTAACAATAACCCTAACCCTAAACCTAACCCTAAACCAAACCCTAAACCTAACCCTAACCCTAACCGAAACCAAACCTTAAACCTAACCCTAACCTTAACCGAAACCCAAACCCAAACCCTAACCCTAACACTAACCCTAAATTTAACCCTAAACCAAACCCAATCCCTAACCCTAAACCTAAACCTAAACCAAACCGTAACCCTCACCCTAAACCAAACCCTAACCCTAACCCTAACTTTAAATTAACCCTAACCCAAACCCTAAGCCTAAGCCTAACCCTAACACAAACACTAACCCTAAACCTAATCCTAACCCAAACCCAAACCCTAACACTAAACCTAACCCTAACCCAAACCCTAACAGTAACCCAAACCCTAACCCTCACCCTAACCCTAACCCTAACACAAACCCTAAGTCTAAACCTAACCCTAATACAATCCCTCACCCTAAACGTAAACCTAACCCTAACACTAACCATAATCCAAACACTAACACTAACCCTAACCCCAACCCAAACAAAAACCTAACTCTAACCCTAACCCTAACCCTAACCCTAACCCTAACCCTAACCCTAACCCTAACCCTAACCCAAACACTAACCATAACCCTAAACCTAACACTAACCCAAACCCGAACCCTAACCCTAACCATAACCCTAAACCTAACCCTAAAACAAACCCTAACCCTAACCCTAACCCTAACCCAAAAACTAACCCTAAACCTAACCCTAATCCAAACTCTAACCCTAACCCTAACCCATACCAAACCCTAACCGAAACCCAAGCCCTTTACTTAACCCTAACCCTAATCCTAACCCTAACCCAAAACCTAACCCTAAACATAACCCTGACCCTAACCCTAACACTAACCCTAACCCTAACCCTAACCCTAACCCTAACTTTAAGCTAACCCTAACCCAAAACCTAAGCCTAAGGCTAACCCTAACACAAACGCTAACCCTAACCCTAATCCTAACCCAAACCGAAACGCAAACCCTAACCTTACACCGAACTCTAACCCAAACCCTAAACCTAACCCTAACAGTAACCAAAACCCTAACCCTAACCCTAACCCTAACCCTAAACCTAACCCTAACCCAAACCTTAACTCTAAACTTAACCCTAACCCAATCCCTAACCATAACCCTAACCCTAACCCTAACCCTAACCCTAACCCTAACCCTAACTCTAACCCTAACCCTACCCCTAACCCTACTCCTCACACTAACCCAAACCCTAAGGCTAAACCTAACCCTAAACCTAACCCAAACCCAAACACTAACCATAACCCTATCCCTAACCCTAACCCTAAACCTAACCCTAAGCCTAAGCCTAAACCAAACCCTAACCCAAACCCAAACTCAAACCCTAACTCTAACCCTAACCCTAACCCAAACCCTAACCCTAACCCTAGCCGTAAACCTAACCCAAACCCAAACCCTAATCCTAACACTAACCTTAACCCTAACCCGAACCCGAACCCTAACCCTAACCCAACCACAAACCCTAACCCTACCCCTAACCCAAACCATAACCCTAGGCCTAACCATAACACTAACCTTAACCCAAACCAAATTCTAATCCTAACCCTATCCCTAACTCTAACCCAAACCCTAACCCTAACCCAAACACAAACCCAAAGCCTAATCCTAAACCTAACCCTAAACCTAACCCTAAACCAAATCCAAAACCTCACACTATCCCTAAACCTAACCGGAACCCTAACCCTAACCCAAACCCTAAAACTAACTACAAACCAAACTTGAACCCTAACCCATAACCCTAACTCTAACACTAACCCTAACACTAACACTCACCCTAACTCTAACCCAAACCCTAACCCAAATTCAAACCGAAACCCTAACCCTAACCCTAACCCTAACCCAAACCCTAAAACTAACCCAAACCCTAACGCTAAAACTAATCCTAACCCTAAACACTACCCAAACCCTAAACCTAACTGTATTCGTAACAGTAAACTTAACCCTAACCCTAAACCAAACCATAAACCTAACCCTAAACCTAACCGAAACCCAAACCCAAACCCTAACCCTAACACTAACCCTAAACTTAAACCTAAACCAAACCCAATCCCTAACACTAAACCTAACCCTAAACCAAACAGTAACCCTAACCCTAAACCAAACCCTAACCCTAACCCTAACCCAAACCCTAACCCTAACCCTAGCTTTAACTTAACCCTAACCAAAACCCGAAGCCTAAGTCTAACCCTAACACAAACCCTAACCCTAACCCTAATCCTAACCCAAACCCAAACCCAAACCCTAACACTAAACCTAACCCTAACCCTAACGCTAACCCTAACCCAAATCCTAAGTCTAAACCTAACCCTAACACAATCCCTAACCCTAAACGTAAACCTAACACTAACCCTAACCATAATCCAAACTCTAACACTAACCCTAACCCTAACCCAAACAAAAACCTAACTCTAACCCTAACACTAACCCTAACCCTAACCCTAACCCTAACCCTAACCCAAACCCAAACACTAACCATAACCCTAAACCTAACACTAACCCTAACCCTAAGCCTAAGCCTAAACCAAACCTTAACCCAAAACCTAAACCAAACCCAAACCCTAACTCTAACCCGAACCCAAACCCAACCCAAACCCTAATAATAACTCTAACCCTAACCCAAATCCTAACCCTAACCCAAGCCCTAAACCTATCCCAAACCCAAACCCTAATCCTAACACTAACCCTAACCCTAACCCGAACCCAAACCCTAACCATAAGCCAAACCCTAACCCTAACCCTAACACTAAACCTAAACCAAAGCAAACACTAACCCTAAACCTAACTCTAATCCTAACCCTCACCCAAACCGTAACCCTAACACTAACCCTAACACTAACCCTAACCCAAAACAAACCCTAAACCTAACCCTAAACCTAACCCTCATGCAAACTCAAACCCTAACTCTAACCCTAACCCTAACCTAAACCCTAATCCTAACACTAACCCTAACCCTAACCCAAACCCAAACCCTAACGTTAACAATACCCTCACCCTAACCCAAACCCTAACCCTAATCCTAAACCTAACCCTAAACATAACTCAAACCCTAATCCTAATCCTAACCCTAAACCTAAACCTAACCCTAACCCAAACCCTAACCCTAACCCGAACCCAAACCGAAACCCTAACCCTAAACCTAACCCTGACGCTAACCCTAACCCGAAACCAAACCCTAAACCTAACCCTAACCCTAACCGAAACCAAACCCTAAACCTAACCCTAACCCTAACTGAAACCAAACCCTAAACCTAACCCTAACCTTAACTGAAAACCAAACCCAAACCCTAACCCAAACACTAACCCTAAATTTAACCCTAAACCAAACCCAATCCCTAACCCTAAACCTAAACCTAAACCAAACCGTAACCCTAACCCTAAACCAAACCCTAACCCTAACCCTAACTTTAACTTTACCCTAACCCAAACCCTAAGCCTAAGCCTAACCCTAACACAAACACTAACCCTAAACCTAATCCTAACCCAAACCCAAACCCTAACACTAAACCTAACCCTAACCCAAACCCTAACCCTAACCCTAACAGTAACCCAAACCCTAACCCTCACCCTAACCCTAACCCTAACACAAACCCTAAGTCTAAACCTAACCCTAATACAATCCCTCACCCTAAACGTAAACCTAACCCTAACACTAACCATAATCCAAACACTAACACTAACCCTAACCCTAACCCAAACAAAAACCTAACTCTAACCCTAACCCTAACCCTAACCCTAACCCTAACCCTAACCCTAACCCTAAACCAAACCCAAACCCATACCCTAACCCTAACCCTAACCCTAACCCAAACCCTAAACCTAACCCTAGCCGTAAACCTAACCCAAACCCAATCCCTAATTGTAACACTAACCTTAACCCTAACCCAAACCCGAACTCTAACCCTAACCCAATCCCTAACCCTAACCCTAATCCAAACCCTTCCCCTAGCCCTAACCTTAACACTAAACTTAACCCAAAACCAAATTCTAACCCTAACCCTAAACCTAACCGAAACCCAAACCCTAACCCTAACCCTAACACTAACCCTAAACTTAAACCTAAACCAAACCCAATCCCTAACCCTAAACCTAACCCTAAACCTAACCCTGACCATAACCCTAACACTAACCCTAACCCTAACCCTAACCCTAACCTTAAGCTAACCCTAACCCAAAACCTAAGCCTAAACCTAACCCTACCACAAACCCTAACCCTAACCCTAACCCTAACCCAAACCCAAACCCAAACCCTAACCCTAAACCTAACTCTAACCCAAACCCTAACCCTAACCCTAACAGTAACCATAACCCTAACCCTAACCCTAACCCTAACCCTAACCCTAACCCTAACCCAAA
Organism: Eospalax fontanierii; assembly: GCA_035773235.1. Classification (NCBI taxonomy): domain Eukaryota; kingdom Metazoa; phylum Chordata; class Mammalia; order Rodentia; family Spalacidae; genus Eospalax; species Eospalax fontanierii. The sequence continues at coordinate 76,058,772 of CM069539.1, forward strand.
CCTTAACTCTAAACCTAACCCTAACCCAATCCCTAACCCTAAACATAAATCTAACCCTAACACTAACCATAATCCAAACCTTAACAATAACTCTAACCCTAACCCAAACCAAAACCTAACTCTAATCCTAACACTAACATTAACACTAAACCTAACCCTACCCCTAACCCTAATCCTCACCCTAACCCAAACCCTAACGCTAAACCTAACCCTAAACCTAACCCATCCCAAACATTAACCCTAACCCTAACCCTAACCCTAACCCTAACCCTAACCCTAACCCTAAGCCTAAGCCTAAACCAAACCCTAACCCAAACCCAAACCCAAACCCTAACTCTAACCCTAACCCTAACCCAAACCCTAACCCAAAACCAAACCCTAACCCTAACCCTGACCTTAACCCAAACCCAAAACCAAACCCTAACTCTAACCCTAACCCTCACCCAAACCCTAAACCTAAACCTAGCCGTAAACCTAACCCAAACCCAAACCCTAATCCTAACACTAACCTTAACCCTAACCCGAAACCGAACCCTAACCCTAACCCAACCCCTAACCCTAACCCTAACCCAAACCCTAACCCTAGCCCTAACCTTAACACTAACCTTAACCCAAACCAAACTCTAACCCTAATCCTAACCCTAAACGAAACCCAAACCCGAACCTAACCCAAACCCAAACCCAAAGCCTAACCCTAAACCTAACCCTAAACCTAACCCTAACCCTAACCCAAATATAAATCCTAACCCTAAAC
>CM069539.1:76064525-76094525 GCA_035773235.1 Eospalax fontanierii
TAACCCTAAACCTAACACTAACCCTAACCCTAAGCCTAAGCCTAAACCAAACCTTAACCCAAAACCTAAACCAAACCCAAACCCTAACTCTAACCCGAACCCAAACCCAACCCAAACCCTAATAATAACCCTAACCCTAACCCAAATCCTAACCCTAACCCAAGCCCTAAACCTATCCCAAACCCAAACCCTAATCCTAACACTAACCCTAACCCTAACCCTAACCCGAACCCAAACCCTAACCATAAGCCAAACCCTAACCCTAACCCTAACACTAAACCTAAACCAAAGCAAACACTAACCCTAAACCTAACTCTAATCCTAACCCTCACCCAAACCGTAACCCTAACACTAACCCTAACACTAACCCTAACCCAAAACAAACCCTAAACCTAACCCTAAACCTAACCCTCATGCAAACTCAAACCCTAACTCTAACCCTAACCCTAACCTAAACCCTAATCCTAACACTAACCCTAACCCTAACCCAAACCCAAACCCTAACGTTAACAATACCCTCACCCTAACCCAAACCCTAACCCTAATCCTAAACCTAACCCTAAACATAACTCAAACCCTAATCCTAATCCTAACCCTAAACCTAAACCTAACCCTAACCCAAACCCTAAGCCTAACCCGAACCCAAACCGAAACCCTAACCCTAAACCTAACCCTGACGCTAACCCTAACCCGAAACCAAACCCTAAACCTAACCCTAACCCTAACCGAAACCAAACCCTAAACCTAACCCTAACCCTAACTGAAACCAAACCCTAAACCTAACCCTAACCTTAACTGAAACCCAAACCCAAACCCTAACCCAAACACTAACCCTAAATTTAACCCTAAACCAAACCCAATCCCTAACCCTAAACCTAAACCTAAACCAAACCGTAACCCTAACCCTAAACCAAACCCTAACCCTAACCCTAACTTTAACTTTACCCTAACCCAAACCCTAAGCCTAAGCCTAACCCTAACACAAACACTAACCCTAAACCTAATCCTAACCCAAACCCAAACCCTAACACTAAACCTAACCCTAACCCAAACCCTAACCCTAACCCTAACAGTAACCCAAACCCTAACCCTCACCCTAACCCTAACCCTAACACAAACCCTAAGTCTAAACCTAACCCTAATACAATCCCTCACCCTAAACGTAAACCTAACCCTAACACTAACCATAATCCAAACACTAACACTAACCCTAACCCTAACCCAAACAAAAGCCTAACTCTAACCCTAACCCTAACCCTAACCCTAACCCTAACCCTAACCCTAACCCTAACCCAAACACTAACCATAACCCTAAACCTAACACTAACCCAAACCCGAATCCTAACCCTAACCATAACCCTAAACCTAACCCTAAAACAAACCCTAACCCTAACCCTAACCCTAACCCAAAAACTAACCCTAAACCTAACCCTAACCCTAACCCTAACCCAAATCCAACTCCTACCCCTACACCTAACCCTAATCCAAACTCTAACCCTAACCCTAACCCATACCAAACCCTAACCGAAACCAAGCCCTTTACTTAACCCTAACCCTAATCCTAACCCTAACCCAAAACCTAACCCTAAAAATAAACCTCGGCCTATCCCAAACACTAACCCCAACCCTCATCCCAAAACCTAAGCCTAAGCCTAACCCTAACACAAAACCTAACCCTAACCCTAATCCTAACCCAAACCCAAACGCAAACCCTAACCCTAAACCGAACTCTAACCGAAACCCTAACCCTAACTCTAACAGTAACCAAAACCCTAACCCTAACCCTAAACCTAACCCTAACCCTAACCCAAACCTTAACTCTAAACTTAACCCTAACCCAATCCCTAACCCTAACCCTAACCCTAACCCTACCCCTAACCCTAACCCTAACCCTAACTCTAACCCTAACCCTACCCCTAACCCTAATCCTCACACTAACCCAAACCCTAACGCTAAACCTAACCCTAAACCTAACCCAAACCCAAACACTAACCATAACCGTATCCCTAACCCTAACCCTAAACCTAACCCTAAACCAAATCCAAACCCTCACACTATCCCTAAACCTAACCGGAACCCTAACCCTAACCCAAACCCTAAAACTAACTACAAACCAAACTTGAACCCTAACCCATAACCCTAACTCTAACACTAACCCTAACACTAACACTCACCCTAACTCTAACCCAAACCCTAACCCAAATTCAAACCGAAACCCTAACCCTAAACCTAACCCTAACCCAAACCCTAAAACTAACCCAAACCCTAACGCTAAAACTAATCCTAACCCTAAACACTACCCAAACCCTAAACCTAACTGTATTCGTAACAGTAAACTTAACCCTAACCCTAAACCAAACCATAAACCTAACCCTAAACCTAACCGAAACCCAAACCCAAACCCTAACCCTAACACTAACCCTAAACTTAACCCTAAACCAAACCCAATCCCTAACACTAAACCTAACCCTAAACCAAACAGTAACCCTAACCCTAAACCAAACCCTAACCCTAACCCTAACCCAAACCCTAACCCTAACCCTAGCTTTAACTTAACCCTAACCCAAACCCGAAGCCTAAGTCTAACCCTAACACAAACCCTAACCCTAACCCTAATCCTAACCCAAACCCAAACTCAAACCCTAACACTAAACCTAACCCTAACCCAAACCCTAACCCTAACCCTAACAGTAACCCAAACCCTAAACTTCACCATAACCCTAACCCTAACGCTAACCCTAACCCAAATCCTAAGTCTAAACCTAACCCTAACACAATCCCTAACCCTAAACGTAAACCTAACACTAACCCTAACCATAATCCAAACTCTAACACTAACCCTAACCCTAACCCAAACAAAAACCTAACTCTAACCCTAACACTAAACCTAACCCTAACCCTAACCCTAACCCTAACCCAAACCCAAACACTAACCATAACCCTAAACCTAACACTAACCCTAACCCTAAGCCTAAGCCTAAACCAAACATTAACCCAAAATCTAAACCAAACCCAAACCCTAACCCTAACCCTAACCCAAACCCAACCCAAACCCTAATAATAACACTAACTCTAACCCAAATCCTAACCCTAACCCAAGCCCTAAACCTATCCCAAACCCAAACCATAATCCTAACACTAACCCTAACCCTAACCCGAACCCAAACCCTAACCATAAGCCAAACCCTAACCCTAACCCTAACACTAAACCTAAACCAAAGCAAACACTAACCCTAAACCTAACTCTAATCCTAAACCTCACCCAAACCGTAACCCTAACACTAACCCTAACACTAACCCTAACCCAAACCAAACCCTAAACCTAACCCTAAACCTAACCCTCATGCAAACTGAAACCCTAACTCTATCCCTAACCCTAACCCTAACCTAAACCCTAATCCTAACGCTAACCCTAACCCTAAACCAAACCCAAACCCTAACGTTAACAATACCCTCACCCTAACCCAAACCCTAACCCTAATCCTAAACCTAACCCTAAACATAACTCAAACCCTAATCCTAATCCTAACCCTAAACCTAAACCTAACCCTAACCCAAACCCTAACCCTAACCCGAACCCAAACCGAAACCCTAACCCTAAACCTAACCCTGACCCTAACCCTAACCCGAAACCAAACCCTAAACCTAAACCTAACCCTAACCGAAACCAAACCCTAAACCTAACCCTAACCCTAACCGAAACCCAAACCCAAACCCTAACCCTAACACTAATCCTAAACTTAACCCTAAACCAAACCCAATCCCTAATCCTAAACCTAACCCTAAAACAAACCGTAACCCTAACCCTAAACCAAACCCTAACCCTAACCCTAACCGAAACCCTAACCCTAACCCTAACTTTAACTTAACCCTAACCCAAACCCTAAGCCTAAGCCTAACCCTAACACAAACCCTAACCCTAAACCTAATCCTAACCCAAACCCAAACCCAAACCCTAACACTAAACCTAACCCTAACCGAAACCCTAACCCTAACCCTAATAGTAACCCAAACCCTAACCCTAACCCTCACCCTAACCCTAACCCTAACCCTAATCCTAACCCTAACCCTAACACAAACCCTAAGTCTAAACCTAACCCTAACACAATCCCTAACCCTAAACGTAAACCTAACCCTAACCCTAACCATAATCCAAACCCTAACATTAACTCTAACCCTAACCCAAACAAAACCTAACTCTAACACTAACACTAACCCTAACCCGAATCCTAACCCTAACCCTAACTCTAACCCAAACCCAAACACTAACCATAACCCTAAACCGAACCCTAACCTTAAACCTAAGCCTAAGCCTAAACCAAATCCTAAGCCAAAACCTAAACCAAACCCAAACCCTAACCCTAAGCCTAACCCTACCGAAACCCTAACCAAAACCCAAACCCAAACCGTAACCCTAACCCTAACCCTAACCCTAATCCTAAACCTAACCCAAACCCATACCCTAAACTTAACCCTAACCCTAATCCTAACCCTAACCCAAACCCTAAACCTAAACCTAACCCTGACCCTAACCGTAACACTAACCCTAACCCTCCCCCTAACCCTAAATGTAACACTAACTTTAAGCTACCCCTAACCCAAAACCAAAGCCTAACCCTAACACAAACCCAAATCCTAACCCTAATCCTAACCCAAACCCTAACCCTAAGCCTAACCCTAACGAAACCCTAACCAAAACCCAAACCCAAACCGTAACCCTAACCCTAACCCTAACCCTAATCCTAAACCTAAACCAAACCCAAACCCTAAACTTAACCCTAACCCTAATCCTAACCCAAACCCAAACCCTAACCCAAACCCTAACCCTAGCCCTAACCGTAACACTAACCTTAACCCAAACCAAATTCTAACCCTAACCCTAACCCTAACTGAAACCCAAACCCTAACTCTAACCCAAACACAAACCCAAAGCCTAACCCTAAACCTAACCCTAAACCTAACCCTAAACCAAATCCAAACCCTCACACTATCCCTAAACCTAACCGGAACCCTAACCCTAACCCAAACCCTAAAACTAACTACAAACCAAACTTCAACCCTAACCCAGAACCCTAACTCTAACACTAACCCTAACACTAACACTCACCCTAACTCTAACCCAAACCCTAAGCCAAATTCAAACCGAAACCCTAACCCTAACCCTAACCCTAACCCAAACCCTAAAACTAACCCAAACCCTAACGCTAAAACTAATCCTAACCCTAAACACAACCCAAACCCTAAACCTAACTGTATTCGTAACAGTAAACTTAACCCTAACCCTAAACCAAACCCTAAACCTAACCCTAAACCTAACCGAAACCCAAACCCAAACCCTAACCCTAACACTAACCCTAAACTTAACCCTAAACCAAACCCAATCCCTAACACTAAACCTAACCCTAAACCAAACAGTAACCCTAACCCTAAACCAAACCCTAACCCTAACCCTAACCCAAACCCTAACCCTAACCCTAGCTTTAACTTAACACTAACCCAAACCCGAAGCCTAAATCTAACCCTAACACAAACCCTAACCCCAACCCTAATCCTAACCCAAACGCAAACCCAAACCCTAACCCTAAACCTAACCCTAACCCAAACCCTAACCCTAACCCTAACAGTAACCCAAACCCTAACCTTCACCCTAACCCTAACCCTAACGCAAACCCTAACCCAAACCCTAAGTCTAAACCTAACCCTAACACAATCCCTAACCCTAAACGTAAACCTAACACTAACCCTAAATCTAATCCAAACCCTAACACTAACCCTAACCCTAACCCAAACAAAAACCTAACTCTAACCCTAACACTAAGCCTAACCCTAACCCTAACCCTAACCCTAACCCAAACCCAAACACTAACCATAACCCTAACCCTAACCCTAACCCTAGCCCTAACCGTAACACTAAACTTAACCCAAACCAAATTCTAACCCTAACCCTAACCCTAACCGAAATCCAAACCCTAACCGTAACCCAAACTCAAACCCAAAGCCTAACCCTAAACCTAACCCTAAACCAAATCCAAACCCTCACACTATCCCTAAAACTAACTACAAACCAAACTCGAGCCCTAACACATAACCCTAACTCTAACACTAACCCTAACACTAACACTCACCCTAACTCTAACCCAAACCCTAACCCAATTTCAAACCGAAACCCTAACCCTAACCCTGACTCTAACCCAAACCCTAAATCTAACGCAAACCCTAACGCTAAAACTAATCCTAACCCTAACCACAACCCAAACCCTAACCCTGACTCTATTCGTAACACTAACCTTAACCCTAACCCTAAACCAAACCCTAAACCTAACCCTAACCCTAACCGAAACCCAAACCCAAACCCTAACCCTAACACTAACCCTAAACTTAACCCTAAAAAAAACCCAATCCCTAACACTAAACCCATAACTAAACCAAACAGTAACCATAACCCTAAACCAAACCCTAACCCTAACTCGAACCCTAACACTAACCCTAACTTTAACTTAACCCTAACCCAAACCCGAAGCCTAAGTCTAACCTTAACACAAACACTAACCCTAACCCTAATCCTAACCCAAACCCAAACTCAAACCCTAACCCTAAAGCTAACCCTAACCCAAACCCTAACCCTAACCTTAACAGTAACCCAAACCCTAACCTTCACCCTAACCCTAACGCTAAGCCTAACCCAAACCCTAAGTCTAAACCTAACCCTAACACAATCCCTAACCCTAAACGTAAACCTAACACTAACCCTAACCATAATTCAAACCCTACCACACTAACCCTAACCCTAACCCAAACAAAAACCTAACTCTAACACTAACACTAACCCTAACCCTAATCCTAACCCTAACTCTAACCCTAACAGAAACCCAAACACTAACCATGACCCTAAACCTAACCCTAACCCTAACCCTAAGCCTAAGCCTAAACCAAACCCTAACTCAAAACCTAAACCAAACCCAAACCCTAACCATAACCCTAACCCTAACCCAAACCCAAACCCAAACCCTAATCCTAACCATAACCCTAACCCAAACACTAACCCTAACCCTAGCCCTAAACCTATCCCAAACCCAAACCCTAATCCTAACACTAACCTTAACCCTAACCCGATCCCGAACCCAAACCCTAACCATAACCCAAACCCTAACCCTAACCCTAACATTAAACCTAAACCAAAGCAAACACTAACCCTAAGCCTAACTCTAATCCTAACCCTCACCCAAACCGTAACCCAAAAACTAACCCTAACCCTAACCCTAACCCTAACCCTAACCCTAACCCTAACCCTAAACCTAACCCTCACGCAAACCCACACCCTAACTCTAACCCTAACTCTAACCCTAACCTAAACCCTAATCCTAACACTAACCCTAACCCTAACCCAAACCCAAACCCTAACGTTAAGCCTACCCTCACCCTAACCCAAACCCGAACCCTAACGCTAAACCTAACCCTAAACCTAACTCAAACCCTAATCCTAATCCTAACCCTAACGCTAAACCTAACCCTAACCCAAAACCTAACCCTAACCCTAACCCAAACCGAAACCCTAACCCTAAACCTAACCCTGACCCTAACCCTAACAATAACCCTCACCCTAACCCTAAACCTAAACCAAACCATAAACCTAACCCTAACCCTAACCGAAACCAAACCCTAAACCTAACGCTAACCATAACCGAAACCCAAACCCAAACCCTAACCCTAACACTAACCCTAAATTTAACCCTAAACCAAACCCAATCCCTAACCCTAAACCTAAACCTAAACCAAACCGTAACCCTAACCCTAAACCAAACCCTAACCCTAACCCTAACTTTAACTTAACCCTAACCCAAACCCTAAGCCTAAGCCTAACCCTAACACAAACACTAACCCTAAACCTAATCCTAACCCAAACCCAAACCCTAACACTAAACCTAACCCTAACCCAAACCCTAACCCTAACCCTAACTGTAACCCAAACCCTAACCCTCACCCTAACCCTAACCCTAACACAAACCCTAAGTCTAAATCTAACCCTAACACAATCCCTAACCCTAAACGTAAAGCTAACACTAACCATAATCCAAACACTAACAATAACCCTAACCCTAACCCAAACAAAAACCTAACTCTAACCCTAACCCTAACCCTAACCCTAACCCTAACCCTAACCCTAACCCAAACCAAAACACTAACCATAACCCTAAACCTAACACTAACCCAAACCCGAATCCTAACCCTCACCCTAACCCTTACCCTAAAGCTAACCCTAACCCTAACCCTAACCCTAACCTAAAAACTAACCCTAAACCTAACCCTAACCCTAACCCTAACCCAAATCCAAATCCTCACCCTAAACCTAACCCTAATCCAAACTCTAACCCTAACCCTAACCCATACCAAACCCTAACCGAAACCCAAACCCCAACGCTAAGCCTAAACCTAAACCTAAAGCTAACCCTAATTCAATCCCTAACCCTAACCCTAACCCTATTCCTAATCCTAAACCTAACCCAAACCCAAGCCCAAAACTTAACCCTAACCTTAACCCTAAACCGAACCCGAACCCTAACCCTAACCCAACCCCTAACCCTAACCCTAACCCAAACCCTAACCCTAGGATTAACCGTAACACTAACCTTAACCCAAAACAAATTCTAATCCTAACCCTAACCCTAACTGAAACCCAAACCCTAACCCTAACCCAAACACAAACCCAAAGCCTAACCCTAAACCTAACCCTAAACCTAACCCTAAACCAAATCCAAACCCTCACACTATCCCTAAACCTAACCGGAACCCTAACCCTAACCCAAACCCTAAAACTAACTACAAACCAAACTTGAACCCTAACCCATAAACCTATCTCTAACACTAACCCTAACACTAACACTCACCCTAACTCTAACCCAAACCCTAAACCAAATTCAAACTGAAACCCTAACCCTAACACTAACCCTAACCCAAACCCTAAAACTAACCCAAACCCTAATGCTAAAACTAATCCGAACCCTAAACACAACCCAAACCCTAAACCTAACTGTATTCGTAACAGTAAACTTAACCCTAACCCTAAACCAAACCATAAACCTAACCCTAAACCAAACCGAAACCCAAACCCTAACCCTAACCCTAACCCTAACCCTAACCCTAACCCTAACCCTAACACTAACCCTAAACTTAACTCTAAACCAAACTCAATCCCTAACACTAAACCTAACCCTAAACCAAACAGTAACCCTAACCCTAAACCAAACCCTAACCCTAACCCTAACCCAAACCCTAACACTAACCCTAGATTTAACTTAACCCTAACCCAAACCCGAAGCCTAAGTCTAACCCTAACACAAACCCTAACCCTAACCCTAATCCTCACCCAAACCCAAACCCAAACCCTAACCCTAAACCTAACCCTAACCCAAACACTAACCCTAACCCTAACAGTAACCCAAACCCTAACCTTCACCCTAACCCTAACCCTAACGCTAACCCTAACCCAAACCCTAAGTCTAAACCTAACCCTAACACAATCCCTAACCCTAAACGTAAACCTAACACTAACCCTAACCATAATCCAAACCCTAACACTAACCCTAACCCTAACCCAAACAAAAACCTAACTCTAACCCTAACACTAACCCTAACCCTAACCCTAACCCTAACCCAAACACTAACCATAACCCTAAACCTAACACTAACCCTAACCCTAGGACTAAGCCTAAACCAAACCTTAACCCAAAACCTAAACCAAACCCAAACCCTAACTCTAACCCTAACCCAAAAAAAACCCAAACCCTAATAATAACCCTAACCCTAACCCAAATCCTAACCCTAACCCAAGCCCTAAACCTATCCCAAACCCAAACCCTAATCCTAACACTAACTCTAACCATAACCCGAACCCAAACACTAACCATAAGCCAAACCCTAACCCTAACCCTAACACTAAACCTAAACCAAAGCAAACACTAACCCTAACCCTAACTCTTATCCTAACCCTCACCCAAACCGTAACCCTAACACTAACCCTAACACTAATCCTAACCCAAACCAAACCCTAAACCTAACCCTAAACCTAACCCTCATGCAAACCCAAACCCTAACTCTAACCCTAAACCTAACCCTAACCTAAACCCTAATCCTAACACTAACCCTAACCCTAACCCAAACCCAAACCCTAACGTTAACCCTACCCTCACCCTAACCCAAACCCTAACCCTAACCCTAAACCTAACCCTAAACATAACTCAAACCCTAATCCTAATCCTAACCCTAACCCTAAACCTAACCCTAACCTGAACCCAAACCGAAACCATAACCCTAAACCTAACCCGAAACCAAACCCTAAACCTAACCCTAACCCTAACCGAAACCAAACCCTAAACCTAACCCAAACCCTAACCGAAACCCAAACCCAAACCCTAAACCTAACACTAATCCTAAACTTAACCCTAAACCAAACCCAATCTGTAATCCTAAACCTCAACCTAAACCAAACCGTAACCCTAACCCTAAACCAAACCCTAACCCTAACCCTAACCGAAACCCTAACCCTAACCCTAACTTTAACTTAACCCTAACCCAAACCCTAAGCATAAACCTAATCCTAACCCAAACCCAAACCCAAACCCTAACACTAAACCTAACCCTAACCAAAACCCTAACCCTAACCCTAAGAGTAACCCAAACCCTAACCCTAACCATAACCCTAAACCTAACCCTAACCTTAACCCTCAGTCTAAGGCTAAACCAAACCCTAAACCAAAACCTCAACCAAACCCAAACCCTAACCCTAAGCCTAACCCTAACGAAACCCTAACCAAAACCCAAACACAAAACATAACCCTAACCCTAACCCTAACCCTAATCCTAAACCTAACCCAAACCCAAACCCTAAACTTAACCCTAAACCCTAATCCTAACCCTAACCCAAACCCTAACCCTAAACCTAACCCTGACCCTAACCGTAACACTAACCCTAACCCTCACCCTAACCCTAAATCTAACCCTAACTTTAAGCTAACCCTAACCCAAAACCTAAGCCTAACCCTAACACAAACCCTAACCCTAACCCTAATCCTAACCCAAACCCTAACCCTAAGCCTAACCCTAACGAAACCCTAACCAAAACCCAAACCCAAACCGTAACCCTAACCCTAACCCTAACCCTAATCCTAAACCTAACCCAAACCCAAACCCTAAACTTAACCCTAACCCTAATCATAACCCTAACCCAAACCTTAACCCAAACCCTAACCCTAGCCCTAACCGTAACACTAACCTTAACCCAAACCAAATTCTAACCCTAACCCTAACCCTAACTGAAACCCAAACCCTAACGCTAACCCAAACACAAACCCAAAGCCTAACCATTAACCTAACCCTAAACCTAACCCTAACCCAAATCCAAACCCTCACACTATACCTAAACCTAACCGGAACCCTAACCCTAACCCAAACCCTAAAACTAACTACAAACCAAACTTCAACCCTAACCCATAACCCTAACACTAACACTCACCCTAACTCTAACCCAAACCCTAACCCAAATTCAAACCGAAACCCTAACCCTAACCCTAACCCTAACCCAAACCCTAAAACTAACCCAAACCCTAACGCTAAAACTAATCCTAACCCTAAACACAACCCAAACCCTAAACCTAACTGTATTCGTAACAGTGAACTTAACCCTAACCCTAAACCAAACCCTAAACCTAACCCTAAACCTAACCGAAACCCAAACCCAAACCCTAACCCTAACACTAACCCTAAACTTAACCCTAAACCAAACCCAATCCCTAACACTAAACCTAACCCTAAACCAAACAGTAACCCTAACCCTAAACCAAACCCTAACCCTAACCCTAACCCAAACCCTAACCCTAACGCTAGCTTTAACTTAACCCTAACCCAAACCCGCAGCCTAAGTCTAACCCTAACACAAACCCTAACCCTAACCCTAATCCTAACCCAAACCAAACCCAAACCCTAACCCTAAACCTAACCCTAACCCAAACCCTAACCCTAACCCTAACAGTAACCCAAGCCCTAACCTTCACCCTAACCCTAACCCTAACGCTAACCCTAACCCAAACCCTAAGTATAAACCTAACCCTAACACAATCCGTAACCCTAAACGTAAACCTAACACTAACCCTAACCATAATCCAAACCCTAACACTAACCCTAACCCTAACCCAAACAAAAACCTAACTCTAACCCTAACACTAACCCTAACCCTAACCCTAACCCTAACCCTAACCCAAACCCAAACACTAACCATAACCCTAAACCTAACACTAACCCTAACCCTAAGACTAAGCCTAAACCAAACCTTAACCCAAAACCTAAACCAAACCCAAACCCTAACCCTAACCCTAACCCAAACCAAACCCAAACCCTAATAATAACCCTAACCCTAACCCAAATCCTAACCCTAACCCAAGCCCTAAACCTATCCCAAACCCAAACCCTAATCCTAACACTAACCCTAACCCTAACCCGAACCCAAACCCTAACCATAAGCCAAACCCTAACCCTAACCCTACCACTAAACCTAAACCAAAGCAAACACTAACCCTAACCCTAACTCTTATCCTAACCCTCACCCAAACCATAACCCTAACACTAACCCTAACACTAACCCTAACCCAAACCAAACCCTAAACCTAACCCTAAACCTAACCCTCATGCAAACCCAAACCCTAACTCTAACCCTAACCCTAACCCTAACCTAAACCCTAATCCTAACACTAACCCTAACCCTAACCCAAACCCAAACCCTAACGTTAACCCTACCCTCACCCTAACCCAAACCCTAACCCTAACCCTAAACCTGACCCTAAACCTAACTCAAACCCTAATCCTAATCCTAACCCTAACCCTAAACCTAACCCTAACACAAACCCTAAACCTAACAAGAACCCAAACCAAAACCCTAACCCTAAACTTAACCCTGACCCTAACCCTAACCCGAAACCAAACCCTAAACCTAACCCTAACCCTAACCGAAACCAAACCCTAAACCTAACCATAACCCTAACCGAAACCCAAACCCAAACCCTAACCCTAACACTAATCCTAAACTTAAGCCTAAACCAAACCCAATCCGTAATCCTAAACCTAACCCTAAACCAAACCGTAACCCTAACCCTAAACCAAACCCTAACCCTAACCCTAACCGAAACCCTAACCCTAACCCTAACTTTAACTTAACCCTAACCCAAACCCTAAGCCTAAGCCTAACCCTAACACAAACCCTAACCCTAAACCTAATCCTAACCCAAACCCAAACCCAAACCATAACACTAAACCTAAAACTAACCGAAACCCTAACCCTAACCCTAATAGTAACCCAAACCCTAACCCTAACCCTCATCCTAACCCTAACCCTAACCCTAACCCTAACCCTAACACAAACCCTAAGTCTAAACCTAACCCTAATACAATCCCTCACCCTAAACGTAAACCTAACCCTAACCCTAACCATAATCCAAACCCTAACACTAACTCTAACCCTAACCCAAACAAAAACCTAACTCTAACCCTAACACTAACCCTAACCCGAATCCTAACCCTAACCCTACCGAAACCCTAACCAAAACCCAAACCCAAACCGTAACCCTAACCCTAACCCTAACCCTAATCCTAAACCTAACCCAAACCCAAACCCTAAACTTAACCCTAACCCTTATCCTAACCCTAACCCAAACCCTAACCCTAAACCTAACCCTGACCCTAACCGTAACACTAACCCTAACCCTCACCCTAACCCTAAATCTAACCCTAACTTTAAGCTAACCCTAACCCAAAACCTAAGCCTAACCCTAACACAAACCCTAACCCTAACCCTAATCCTAAAACAAACCCTAACCCTAACCCAAACCCTAACCCTAACACAAACCTTAACTCTAAACCTAACCCTAACCCAATCGCTAACCCTAAACGTAAACCTAACCCTAACCCTAACCATAATCCAAACCTTATCACTAACCCTAACCCTAACCCAAACCAAAACCTAACCCTAACCCTAACACTAACCCTAACAAGAACCCTAACACTACCCCTAACCCTAATCCTCACTCTAACCGAAACCCTAACGCTAAACCTAACCCTAACCCTAACCCAAACCCAAACACTAACCATAACCCTAACCCTAACCCTAACCCTAACCCTAAGCCTAAGCCTAAACCAAACCCTAACCAAAACCGAAACCCAAACCCAAACCCTAACCGTACACCTAACCCAAACCCAACCCCAACCCCAATCCCTACCCCTAACCAAAACCCTAACCCAAACCCAACCCCTACCCCTACCCCTAAACCTAACCTAAACCCTAACTATAATCCTAAGAATAACCCTAACCCTAACCCTAATCCTAACACTAACCCTAACCCTAATCGTCAACCTAAGGCTAATCCTAAGGCTAACCCTAACCCTAACCCTAACCCAAACGCAAACACTAACCATAACCTTAACCCTAACCCTAAGCCTAAAACAAACCCTAATCCAAACCCTAACCCAAACCCAAAACCTCAATCTAACCCTAAACCAAACCCAAACCCAAACCCTAACACTAACCCTAACCCTAACCCAAACAATAACACTAACCCTAGCCGTAAACCTAACCCAAACCCAAACCCTAATCCTAACACTAACCTTAACCCTAACCCAAACCCGAACTCTAACCCTAACCCAACCCCTAACCCTAACCCTAATTCAAACCCTTACCCTAGCCCTAACCCTAACACTAACCTTAACCCAAACCAAATTCTAACCCTAACCCTAACCCTAAACGAAACCCAAACCCTAACCCTTACCCAAACCCAAATACAAACCCTAACCCTAACCCTAACCCTAAACCAAACCCAAACCCAAACCCTAACGCTAACCCTAACCCTAACCCAAACCCTAAACCTAACCCTAGCCGTAAACCTAACCCAAACCCAAACCCTAATAGTAACACTAAACTTAACCCTAACCCAAACCCGAACTCTAAACCTAACCCAATCCCTAACCCTAACGCTAATCCAAACCCTTACCCTAGCCCTAACCTTAACACTAAACTTAACCCAAAACCAAATTCTAACCCTAACCCTAACCCTAACCGAAACCCAAACCCTAAGCCTTACCCAAACCCAATCCCAAAGCCTAACATTAAACCTAACCCTAAACCAAATCCAAACCCTCACACTATCCCTAAACCTAACCGGAAACCTAACCCTAACCCAAACCCTAAATCTAACAACAAACCAAACTCGAACCCTAACCCATAACCCTAACTCTAACACTAACCCTAACACTAACACTCACCCTAACTCTAACCCAAACCCTAACTCAAATTCAAACCGAAACACTAACCCTAACCCTAACCCTAACCAAAACCCTGAAACTAACCCAAACCCTAACGCTAAAACTAATCCTAACCCTAACCACAACCCAAACCCTAACCCTAACTCTATTCGTAACACTAAACTTAACCCTAACCCTAAACCAAATCCTAAACCTAACCCTAAACATAATCGAAACCGAACCCAAACCCTAACCCTAACACTAACCCTAAACTTAACCCTAAACCAAACCCAATCCCTAACCCTAAACCTAACCCTAAACCTAACCCTGACCCTAACCCTAACACTAACCCTAACCCTAACCCTAACTTTAAGCTAACCCTAACCCAAAACCTAAGCCTAAGCCTAACCCTAACACAAACCCTAACCCTAACCTTAATCCTTACCCAAACCCAAACCCAAACCCTAACCCTAAACCTAACTCTAACCCAAACCATAACCCTAACCCTAACAGTAACCAAAACCCTAACCCTAACCCTAACCCTAACCCAAACCTTAACTCTAAACCTAACCCAAACCCAATCCCTAACCCTAAACGTAAACCTAACCCTAACGCTAACCATAATCCAAACCTTAACAATAACTTTAACCCTAACCCAAACCAAAACCTAACCCTAATCCTAACACTAACCCTAACACTAAACCTAACCCTACCCCTAACCCTAAACCTCACCCTAACCCAAACCCTAATGCTAAACCTAACCCTAAACCTAACCCATCCCAAACACTAACCATAACCCTAACCCTAACCCTAACCCTAAAACTAACCCTAAGCCTAAGCCTAAACCAAACCCTAACCCAAACCCAAACCCAAACCCTAACTCTAACCCTAACCCTAACCCAAACCCTAACCCAAAACCAAACCCTAACCCTAACCCTGACACTAACCCAAACCCAAAACCAAACCCTAACTCTAAACCTAACCCTTACCCAAACCCTAACCCTAACCCTAGCCGTAAACCCAACCCAAACCCAAACCCTAATCCTAACACTAACCATAACCCTAACCCGAACCCGAACCCGAACCCTAACCCTAACCCAACCCCTAACCCTAACCCTAACCCAAACCCTAACCCTAGCCCTAACCGTAACAATAACCTTAACCCAAACCAAATTCTAACCCTAATCCTAACCCTAAATACAACCCAAACCCTAAACCTAACTGTATTCGTAACAGTGAACTTAACCCTAACCCTAAACCAAACCCTAAACCTAACCCTAAACCTAACCGAAACCCAAACCCAAACCCTAACCCTAACACTAACCCTAAACTTAACCCTAAACCAAACCCAATCCCTAACACTAAACCTAACCCTAAACCAAACAGTAACCCTAACCCTAAACCAAACCCTAACCCTAACCCTAACCCAAACCCTAACCCTAACCCTAGCTTTAACTTAACCCTAACCCAAACCCGAAGCCTAAGTCTAACCCTAACACAAACCCTAACCCTAACCCTAATCCTAACCCAAACCCACACCCAAACCCTAACCCTAAACCTAACCCTAACCCAAACCCTAACCCTAACCCTAACAGTAACCCAAACCCTAACCTTCACCCTAACCCTAACCCTAACGCTAACCCTAACCCAAACCCTAAGTCTAAACCTAACACTAACACAATCCCTAACCCTAAACGTAAACCTAACACTAACCTTAACCATAATCCAAAACCTAACACTAACCCTAACCCTAACCCAAACAAAAACGTAACTCTAACCCTAACACTAACCCTAACCCTAACCCTAACCCTATCCCTAACCCTAACTCAAACCCAAACACTAACCATAACCCTAAACCTAACACTAACCCTAACCCTAAGACTAAGCCTAAACCAAACCTTAACCCAAAACCTAAACCAAACCCAAACCCTAACCCTAACCCTAACCCAAACCAAACCCAAACCCTAATAATAACCCTAACCCTAACCCAAATCCTAACCCTAACCCAAGCCCCAAACCTATCCCAAACCCAAACCCTAATCCTAACACTAACCCTAACCCTAACCCGAACCCAAACCCTAACCATAAGCCAAACCCTAACCCTAACCCTAACACTAAACCTAAACCAAAGCAAACAGTAACCCTAACCCTAACTCTTTTCCTAACCCTCACCCAAACCATAACCCTAACACTAACCCTAACACTAACCCTAACCCAAACCAAACCCTAAACCTAACCCTAAACCTAACCCTCATGCAAACCCAAACCCTAACTCTAACCCTAACCCTAACCCTAACCTAAACCCTAATCCTAACACTAACCCTAACCCTAACCCAAACCCAAACCCTAACGTTAACCCTACCCTCACCCTAACCCAAACACTTACCCTAACCCTAAACCTGACCCTAAACCTAACTCAAACCCTAATCCTAATCCTAACCCTAAACCTAAACCTAACCCTAACCAAAACCCTAAACCTAACCCGAACCCAAACCAAAACCCTAACCCTAAACTTAACCCTGACCCTAACCCTAACCCGAAACCAAACCCTAAACCTAACCCTAACCCTAACCGAAACCAAACCCTAAACCTAACCGTAACCCTAACCGAAACCCAAACCCAAACCCTAACCCTAACACTAATCCTAAACTTAAGCCTAAACCAAACCCAATCCGTAATCCTAAACCTAACCCTAAACCAAACCGTAACCCTAACCATAAACCAAACCCTAACCCTAACCCTAACCGAAACCCTAACCCTAACCCTAACTTTAACTTAACCCTAACCCAAACCCTAAGCCTAAGCCTAACCCTAACACAAACCCTAACCCTAAACCTAATCCTAACCCAAACCCAAACCCAAACCATAACACTAAACCTAACCCTAACCCAAACCCTAACCCTAACCCTAATAGTAACCCAAACCCTAACCCTAACCCTCACCCTAACCCTAACCCTAACCCTAACCCTAACACAAACCCTAAGTCAAAACCTAACCCTAATACAATCCCTCACCCTAAACGTAAACCTAACCCTAACCCTAACCATAATCCAAACCCTAACACTAACTCTAACCCTAACCCAAACAAAAACCTAACTCTAACCCTAACACTAACTCTAACCCGAATCCTAACCCTAACCCTACCGAAACCCTAACCAAAACCCAAACCCAAACCGTAACCCTAACCCTAACCCTAACCCTAATCCTAAACCTAACCCAAACCCAAACCCTAAACTTAACCCTAACCCTTATCCTAACCCTAACCCAAACCCTAACCCTAAACCTAACCCTGACCCTAACCGTTACACTAACCCTAACCCTCACCCTAACCCTAAATCTAACCCTATCTTTAAGCTAACCCTAACCCAAAACCTAAGCCTAACCCTAACACAAACCCTAACCCTAACCCTAATCCTAAAACAAACCCTAACCCTAAGCCAAACCCTAACCCTAACACAAACCTTAACTCTAAACCTAACCCTAACCCAATCGCTAACCCTAAACGTAAACCTAACCCTAACCCTAACCATAATCCAAACCTTATCACTAACCCTAACCCTAACCCAAACCAAAACCTAACCCTAACCCTAACACTAACCCTAACACTAACCCTAACACTACCCCTAACCCTAATCCTCACTCTAACCCAAACCCTAACGCTAAACCTAACCCTAACCCTAACCCAAACCCAAACACTAACCATAACCCTAACCCTAACCCTAACCCTAAGCCTAAGCCTAAACCAAACCCTAACCAAAACCGAAACCCAAACCCAAACCCTAACCCTACCCCTACCCCTAACCCAAACCCAAACCCAAACCCTACCCCTAACCCTAACCCTAACACAAACCCTAACCCTAACCCTAGCCCTAAACCTAACCCAAACCCTAACTATAATCCTAAGAATAACCCTAACCCTAACCCTAACCCTAACCCTAACCCTAACCCTAATCCTCAACCTAAACCAAATCCTAACCCTAAACCTAACCCTAACCCTAACCCAAACGCAAACACTAACCATAACCCTAACCCTAACCCTAAGCCTAAAACAAACCCTAATCCAAACCCTAACCCAAACCCAAACGCTAAATCTAACCCTAAACCAAACCCAAACCCAAACCCTAACACTAACCCTAACCCTAACCCAAACAATAACCCTAACCCTAGCCGTAAACCTAACCCAAACCCAAACCCTAATCCTAACACTAACCTTAACCCTAACCCAAACCCGAACTCTAACCCTAACCCAACCCCTAACCCTAACCCTAATTCAAACCCTTACCCTAGCCCTAACCCTAACACTAACCTTAACCCAAACCAAATTCTAACCCTAACCCTAACCCTAAACGAAACCCAAACCCTAACCCTTACCCAAACCCAAATACAAACCCTAACCCTAACCCTAACCCTAAACCAAACCCAAACCCAAACCCTAACGCTAACCCTAACCCTAACCCAAACCCTAAACCTAACCCTAGCCGTAAACCTAACCCAAACCCAAACCCTAATAGTAACACTAAACTTAACCCTAACCCAAACCCGAACTCTAAACCTAACCCAATCCCTAACCCTAACGCTAATCCAAACCCTTACCCTAGCCCTAACCTTAACACTAAACTTAACCCAAAACCAAATTCTAACCCTAACCCTAACCCTAACCGAAACCCAAACCCTAAGCCTTACCCAAACCCAATCCCAAAGCCTAACATTAAAGCTAACCCTAAACCAAATCCAAACCCTCACACTATCCCTAAACCTAACCGGAAACCTAACCCTAACCCAAACCCTAAATCTAACAACAAACCAAACTCGAACCCTAACCCATAACCCTAACTCTAACACTAACCCTAACACTAACACTCACCCTAACTCTAACCCAAACCCTAACTCAAATTCAAACCGAAACACTAACCCTAACCCTAACCCTAACCAAAACCCTGAAACTAACCCAAACCCTAACGCTAAAACTAATCCTAACCCTAACCACAACCCAAACCCTAACCCTAACTCTATTCGTAACACTAAACTTAACCCTAACCCTAAACCAAATCCTAAACCTAACCCTAAACATAATCGAAACCGAACCCAAACCCTAACCCTAACACTAACCCTAAACTTAACCCTAAATCAAACCCAATCCCTAACCCTAAACCTAACCCTAAACCTATCCCTGACCCTAACCCTAACACTAACCCTAACCCTAACCCTAACTTTAAGCTAACCCTAACCCAAAACCTAAGCCTAAGCCTAACCCTAACACAAACCCTAACCCTAACCTTAATCCTTACCCAAACCCAAACCCAAACCCTAACCCTAAACCTAACTCTAACCCAAACCATAACCCTAACTCTAACAGTAACCAAAACCCTAACCCTAACCCTAACCCTAACCCAAACCTTAACTCTAAACCTAACCCAAACCCAATCCCTAACCCTAAACGTAAACCTAACCCTAACGCTAACCATAATCCAAACCTTAACAATAACTTTAACCCTAACCCAAACCAAACCCTAACCCTAATGCTAACACTAACCCTAACACTAACCCTAACCCTACCCCTAACCCTAAACCTCACCCTAACCCAAACCCTAATGCTAAACCTAACCCTAAACCTAACCCATCCCAAACACTAACCATAACCCTAACCCTAACCCTAACCCTAAAACTAACCCTAAGCCTAAGCCTAAACCAAACCCTAACCCAAATCCAAACCCAAACCCTAACTCTAACCCTAACCCTAACCCAAACCCTAACCCAAAACCAAACCCTAACCCTAACCCTGACACTAACCCAAACCCAAAACCAAACCCTAACTCTAAACCTAACCCTTACCCACACCCTAACCCTAACCCTAGCCGTAAACCCAACCCAAACCCAAACCCTAATCCTAACACTAACCATAACCCTAACCCGAACCCGAACCCTAACCCTAACCCAACCCCTAACCCTAACCCTAACCCAAACCTAAACCCTAGCCCTAACCGTAACACTAACCTTAACCCAAACCAAATTCTAGCCCTAATCCTAACCCTAAACGAAACCCAAACCCTAACCCAAACCCAAACACAAACCCAAACACTAACCATAACCCTAAACCTAACCCTAAACCAAATCCAAACCCTCACACTATCCCTAAACCTAACCGGAAACCTAACCCTAACCCAAACCCTAAAACTAACTACAAACAAAACTCGAACCCTAAGCCATAACCCTAACTCTAACATTAGCCCTAACACTAACACTCACCCTAACTCTAACCCAAACCCTAACCCAAATTCAAACCGAAACCCTAACCCTAAACCTAACCCTAACCCAAATCCTAAAACTAACCCAAACCCTAACGCTAAAACTAATCCTAACCCTAACCACAACCCAAACCCTAACCCTAACTCTATTCGTAACACTAACCTTAACGCTAACACTAAACCAAACACTAAACCTAACCCTAAACCTAACCGAAACCCAAACGCAAACCCTAACCCTAACACTAACCCTAAACTTAACCCTAAACCAAACCCAATCCCTAACACTAAACCTAACCCTAAACCAAACTGTAACCCTAACCCTAAACCAAACCCTAACCCTGACCCTAACCCAAACCCTAACCCTAACCCTAGCTTTAACTTAACCCTAACCCAAACCCGAAGCCTAAGTCTAACCCTAACACAAACCCTAACCCTAACCCTAATCCTAACCCAAACCCAAACCCAAACCCTAACGCTAAACCTAACCCTAACCCAAACCCTAACCCTAACCCTAACAGTAACCCAAACCCTAAACTTCACCCTAACCCTAACACTAACGCTAACCCTAACCCAAATCCTAAGTCTAAACCTAACCCTAACACAATCCCTAACCCTAAACGTAAACCTAACACTTACCCTAACCATAATCCAAACCCTAACACTAACCCTAACCCTAACCCAAACAAAAACCTAACTCTAACCCTAACACTAACCCTAACCCTAAACCTAACCATAACCCTAACCCTAACTCAAACCCAAACACTAACCATAACCCTAAACCTAACACTAACCCTAACCCTAAGACTAAGCCTAAACCAAACCTTAACCCAAAACCTAAACCAAACCCAAACCCTAACCCAAGCCCTAAACCTATCCCAAACCCAAACCCTAATAATAACCCTAACCCTAACCCGAACCCGAACCCAAACCCTAACCATAAGCCAAACCCTAACCCTAACCCTAACACTAAACCTAAACCAAAGCAAACACTAACACTAACCCTAACTCTTATCCTAACCCTCACCCAAACCATAACCCTAACAGTAACCCTAACACTAACCCTAACCCAAACCAAACCCTAAACCTAACCCTAAACCTAACCCTCATGCAAACGCAAACCCTAACTCTAACCCTAACCCTAACCCTAACCTAAACCCTAATCCTAACACTAACCCTAACCCTAACCCAAACGCAAACCCTAACGTTAACCCTACCCTCACCCTAACCCAAAACCTAACCCTAACCCTAAACCTGACCCTAAACCTAACTCAAAACCTAATCCTAATCCTAACCCTAACCCTAAACCTAACCCTAACACAAACCCTAAACCCAACCCGAACCCAAACCAAAACCCTAACCCTAAACTTAACCCTGACCCTAACCCTAACCCGAAACCAAACCCTAAACCTAACCCTAACCCTAACCGAAACCAAACCCTAAACCTAACCGTAACCCTAACCGAAACCCAAACCCAAACCCTAACCCTAACACTAATCCTAAACTTAAGCCTAAACCAAACCCAATCCGTAATCCTAAACCTAACCCTAAACCAAACCGTAACCCTAACCCTAAACCAAACCCTAACCCTAACCCTAACCGAAACCCTAACCCTAACCCTAACTTTAACTTAACCCTAACCCAAACCCTAAGCCTAAGCCTAACCCTAACACAAACCCTAACCCTAAACCTAATCCTAACCCAAACCCAAACCCAAACCATAACACTAAACCTAACCCTAACCGAAACCCTAACCCTAACCCTAATAGTAACCCAAACCCTAACCCTAACCCTCACCCTAACCCTAACCCTAACCCTAACCCTAACACAAACCCTAAGTCTAAACCTAACCCTAATACAATCCCTCACCCTAAACGTAAACCTAACCCTAACCCTAACCATAATCCAAACCCTAACACTAACTCTAACCCTAACCCAAACAAAAACCTAACTCTAACCCTAACACTAACCCTAACCCGAATCCTAACCCTAACCCTACCGAAACCCTAACAAAAACCCAAACCCAAACCGTAACCCTAACCCTAACCCTAACCCTAATCCTAAACCTAACCCAAACCCAAACCCTAAACTTAACCCTAACCCAAACCCTAACCCTAAACCCAAACCTGACCCTAACCGTAACACTAACCCTAACCCTCACCCTAACCCTAAATCTAACCCTAACTTTAAGCTAACCCTAACCCAAAACCTAAGCCTAACCCTAACACAAACCCTAACCCTAACCCTAATCCTAAAACAAACCCTAACCCTAACCCAAACCCTAACCCTAACACAAACCTTAACTCTAAAACTAACCCTAACCCAATCGCTAACCCTAAACGTAAACCTAACCCTAAACCTAACCATAATCCAAACCTTAACACTAACCCTAACCCTAACCCAAACCAAAACCTAACCCTAACCCTAACACTAACCCTAACACTACCCCTAACCCTAATCCTCACTCTAACCCAAACCCTAACGCTAAACCTAACCCTAACCCTAACCCAAACCCAAACACTAACCATAACCCTAACCCTAACCCTAACCTTAAGCCTAAGCCTAAACCACACCCTAACCCAAACCGAAACCCAAACCCAAAGCCTAACCCTACCCCTAACCCTAACCCAAACCCAAACCCAAACCCTACCCCTAACCCTAACCCTAACACAAACCCTAACCCTAACCCTAGCCCTAAACCTAACCCAAACCCTAACCTTAATCCTAAGAATAACCCTTACCCTAGCCCTAACCCTAACACAAACCTTAACCCAAACCAAATTCTAACCCTAACCCTAACCCTAAACGAAACCCAAACCCTAACCCTTACCCAAACCCAAATACAAACCCTAACCCTAACCCTAACCCTAAACCAAACCCAAACCCAAACCCTAACCCTAAACCTAATCCTAAACCTAACCCTAACCCAAACCCTAACCCTAACCCTAACGCTAGCCTTAACCTAACCCAAACCCAAACCCTAATCCTAACACTAACCCTAACCCTAACCCGAACCCAAACCCTAACCCTAACCCTAAGCCTAAGCCTAAACCAAACCCTAACTCAAAACCTAAACCAAACCCAAACCCTAACCATAACCCTAACCCTAACCCAAACCCAAACCCAAACCCTAATCCTAACCGTAACCCTAACCCAAACACTAACCCTAACCCTAGCCCTAAACCTATCCCAAACCCAAACCCTAATCCTAACACTAACCTTAACCCTAACCCGAACCCGAACCCAAACCCTAACCAAAACCCAAACCCTAACCCTAACCCTAACACTAAACCTAAACCAAAGCAAACACTAACCCGAACCCTAACTCTAATCCTAACCCTCACCCAAACCGTAACCCAAACACTACCCTAACCCTAACCCTAAACCTAACCCTAAACCTAAACCTAACCCTAAACCTAACCCTCACGCAAACCCACACCCTAACTCTAACCCTAACTCTAACCTAAACCCTAATCCTAACACTAACCCTAACCCTAACCCAAACCCAAACCCTAACGTTAAGCCTACACTCACCCTAACCCAAACCCTAACCCTAACCCTAAACATAACCCTAAGCCTAACCCTAACCCAAACCCTAACCCTAACCATAAACATAACCCTAAGCCTAACCCTAACCCAAACCTGAACCCTAACCCTAAACCTAACCCTAAAACTAACTCAAACCCTAATCCTAATCCTAACCCTAACGCTAAACCTAACCCTAACCCAAAACCTAACCCTAACCCTAACCCAAACAGAAACCCTAACCCTAAACCTAACCCTGAACCTAACGCTAACAATAACCCTAACCCTAAACCTAACCCTAAACCAAACCCTAAACCTAACCCTAACCCTAACCGAAACCAAACCTTAAACCTAACCCTAACCTTAACCGAAACCCAAACCCAAACCCTAACCCTAACACTAACCCTAAATTTAACCCTAAACCAAACCCAATACCTAACCCTGACCCTAACGCTAACAATAACCCTAACCCTAACCCTAACCCTCACCCTAACCCTAACCCTAACACAAACCCTAAGTCTAAACCTAACCCTAATACAATCCCTCACCCTAAACGTAAACCTAACCCTAACACTAACCATAATCCAAACACTAACACTAACCCTAACCCTAACCCAAACAAAAACCTAACTCTAACCCTAACCCTAACCCTAACCCTAACCCTAACCCTAACCCAAACCCAAACACTAACCATAACCCTAAACCTAACACTAACCCAAACCCGAATCCTAACCCTAACCATAACCCTAAACCTAACCCTAAAACAAACCCTAACCCTAACCCTAACCATAACCCAAAAACTAACCCTAAACCTAACCCTAACCCTAACCCTAACCCAAATCCAAATCCTAACCCTAAACCTAACCCTAATCCAAACTCTAACCCTAACCCTAACCCATACCAAACCCTAACCGAAACCCAAGCCCTTGACTTGACTCTGACCCTAATCCTAACCTTAAGCCAAAACCAAACCCTAATCAAAACCTTGACCCTAACCTTAAGACTAACCCAAAGCCTAGCCCTAATCCTAACCCAAACCCAAACGCAAACCCTAACCCTAAACCGAACTCTAACCCAAACCCTAAACCTAACCCTAACATTAACCAAAACCCTAACCCTAACCCTAACCCTAAACCTAAACCTAACCCTAACCTAAACCTTAACTCTAAACTTAACCCTAACCCAATCCCTAACCCTAACCCTAACCCTAACCCTAACCCTAACCCTAACCCTAACTCTAACCCTAACCCTACCCCTAACCCTAATCCTCACACTAACCCAAACCCTAACGCTAAACCTAACCCTAAACCTAACCCAAACCCAAACACTAACCATAACCCTATCCCTAACCCTAACCCTAAACCTAACCCTAAGCCTAAGCCTAAACCAAACCCTAACCCAAACCCAAACCCAAACCCTAACTCTAACCCTAACCCTAACCCAAACCCTAACCCTAACCCTAGCCGTAAACCTAACCCAAAACCAAACCCTAATCCTAACACTAACCTTAACCCTAACCCGAACCCGAACCCTAACCCTAACCCAAACCCTAACCCTAACCCTAACCCTAACCCTAGCCCTAACCATAACACTAACCTTAACCCAAACCAAATTCTAACCCTAACCCTAACCCTAACTGAAACCCAAACCCTAACCCTAACCCAAACACAAACCCAAAGCCTAATCCTAAACCTAACCCTAAACCTAACCCTAAACCAAATCCAAACCCTCACACTATCCCTAAACCTAACCGGACCCCTTACCCTATCTCAAACCCTAAATCTAACTACAAAACAAACTTGACCCCTACCCCCTAACCCTAACTCTAACACTAACCCTAACACTAACACTCACCCTAACTCTAACCCAAACCCTAACCCAAATTCAAACCGAAACCCTAACCCTAACCCTAACCCAAACCCTAAAACTAACCCAAACCCTAACGCTAAAACTAATCCTAACCCTAAACACAACCCAAACCCTAAACCTAACTGTATTCGTAACAGTAAACTTAACCCTAACCCTAAACCAAACCATAAACCTAACCCTAAACCTAACCGAAACCCAAACCCAAACCCTAACCCTAACACTAACCCTAAACTTAACCCTAAACCAAACCCAATCCCTAACACTAAACCTAACCCTAAACCAAACAGTAACCCTAACCCTAAACCAAACCCTAACCCTAACCCTAACCCAAACCCTAACCCTAACCCTAGCTTTAACTTAACCCTAACCCAAACCCGAAGCCTAAGTCTAACCCTAACACAAACCCTAACCCTAACCCTAATCCTAACCCAAACCCAAACCCAAACCCTAACACTAAACCTAACCCTAACCCAAACCCTAAACCTAAACGTAACAGTAACACAAACCCTAACCTTCACCATAACCCTAACCCTAACGCTAACCCTAACCCAAACCCTAAGTCTAAACCTAACCCTAACACAATCCCTAACCCTAAACGTAAACCTAACACTAACCCTAACCATAATCCAAACTCTAACACTAACCCTAACCCTAACCCAAACAAAAACCTAACTCTAACCCTAACACTAACCCTAACCCTAACCCTAACCCTAACCCTAACCCAAACCCAAACACTAACCATAACCCTAAACCTAACACTAACCCTAACCCTAAGCCTAAGCCTAAACCAAACCTTAACCCAAAACCTAAACCAAACCCAAACCCTAACCCTAACCCTATCCCAAACCCAACCCAAACCCTAATAATAACCCTAACCCTAACCCAAATCCTAACCCTAACCCAAGCCCTAAACCTATCCCAAACCCAAACCCTAATCCTAACACTAACCCTAACACTAACCCGAACCCAAACCCTAACCATAAGCCAAACCCTAACCCTAACCCTAACACTAAACCTAAACCAAAGCAAACACTAACCCTAAACCTAACTCTAATCCTAACCCTCACCCAAACCGTAACCCTAACACTAACCCTAACACTAACCCTAACCCAAACCAAACCCTAAACCTAACCCTAACCCTAACCCTCATGCAAACTCAAACCCTAACTCTAACCCTAACCCTAACCCTAACCTAAACCCTAATCCTAACACTAACCCTAACCCTAACCCTAACCCAAACCCAAACCCTAACGTTAACCCTACCCTCACCCTAACCCAAACCCTAACCCTAATCCTAAACCTAACCCTAAACATAACTCAAACCCTAATCCTAATCCTAACCCTAAACCTAAACCTAACCCTAACCCAAACCCTAACCCTAACCCGAACCCAAACCGAAACCCGAACCCTAAACCTAACCCTGACCCTAACCCTAACCCGAAACCAAACCCTAAACCTAACCCTAACCCTAACCGAAACCAAACCCTAAACCTAACCCTAGCCCTAACTGAAACCAAACCCTAAACCTAACCCTAACCTTAACTGAAACCCAAACCCAAACCCTAACCCAAACACTAACCCTAAATTTAACCCTAAACCAAACCCAATCCCTAACCCTAAACCTAAACCTAAACCAAACTGTAACCCTAACCCTAAACCAAACCCTAACCTTAACCCTAACTTTAACTTAACCCTAACCCAAACCCTAAGCCTAAGCCTAACCCTAACACAAACACTAACCCTAAACCTAATCCTAACCCAAACCCAAACCCTAACACTAAACCTAACCCTAACCCAAACCCTAACCCTAACCCTAACAGTAACCCAAACCCTAACCCTCACCCTAACCCTAACCCTAACACAAACCCTAAGTCTAAACCTAACCCTAATACAATCCCTCACCCTAAACGTAAACCTAACCCTAACACTAACCATAATCCAAACACTAACACTAACCCTAACCCTAACCCAAACAAAAACCTAACTCTAACCCTAACCCTAACCCTAACCCTAACCCTAACCCTAACCCTAACCCAAACCCAAACACTAACCATAACCCTAAACCTAACACTAACCCAAACCCGAATCCTAACCCTAACCATAACCCTAAACCTAACCCTAAAACAAACCCTAACCCTAACCCTAACCCTAACCCAAAAACTAACCCTAAACCTAACCCTAACCCTAACCCTAACCCAAATCCAAATCCTAACCCTAAACGTAACCCTAATCCAAACTCTAACCCTAACCCTAACCCATACCAAACCCTAACCGAAACCAAGCCCTTTACTTAACCCTAACCCTAATCCTAACCCTAACCCAAAACCTAACCCTAAACATAACCCTGACCCTAACCCTAACACTAACCCTAACCCTAACCCTAACCCTAACTTTAAGCTAACCCTAACCCAAAACCTAAGACTAAGCCTAACCCTAACACAAATCCTAACCCTAACCCTAATCCTAACCCAAACCCAAACGCAAACCCTAACCCTAAACCGAACTCTAACCGAAACCCTAACCCTAACCCTAACAGTAACCAAAACCCTAACCCTAACCCTAACCCTAACCCTAACCCTAACCCAAACCTTAACTCTAAACTTAACCCTAACCCAATCCCTAACCCTAACCCTAACCCTAACCCTAACCCTAACTCTAACCCTAACCCTACCCCTAACCCTAAACCAAACCCAAACCCAAACCCTAACACTAACCCTAACCCTAACCCAAACAATAACCCTAACCCTAGCCGTAAACCTAACCCAAACCCAAACCCTAAACCTAACACTAACCTTAACCCTAACCTAAACCCGAACTCTAACCCTAACCCAACCCCTAACCCTAACCCTAATCAAAACCCTTACCCTAGCCCTAACCCTAACCCTAACCGAAACCCAAACCCTAACCCTTACCCAAACCCAAACCCAAACCCTAACCCTAACCCTAAACCTAAACCAAACCCAAACCCAAACCCTAACCCTAAACCTAATCCTAAACCTAACCCTAACCCAAACCCTAACCCTAACCCTAACGCTAGCCTTAACCTAACCCAAACCCAAACCCTAATCCTAACACTAACCCTAAC
>CM069539.1:76114525-76119525 GCA_035773235.1 Eospalax fontanierii
TAACCCTAACCCTAATAATAATCCTAACCCTAACCCTAAACCTAACCCTAACCCTAACCCAAATCCTAACCCGCACCCTAACCCTAACTCTAACCCTAACCCAAAGCCTAACCCTAATCCAAAACCTAACTCTAACACTAACCCTAATGCAAATCCTAACCCTAAACCTAATCCTAATCCAAACCCTAACCCTAACCCTAACCCTAACCCAAAACCCTAAACCTAAACCTAAACCTAAACCTAACCCTTAACATAACCAAAACCCAAACCCTAACACTAACCCTACTCATAACCCTAACCCTAACCCTAACCCAAACCCTAACCCTAGCCCTAACCCTAACCCTAACGCATACCCAAAACCTAAACCCTAAACCTAACCCTCATGCAAACTCAAACCCTAACTCTAACCCTAACCCTAACCTAAACCCTAATCCTAACACTAACCCTAACCCTAACCCAAACCCAAACCCTAACGTTAACAATACCCTCACCCTAACCCAAACCCTAACCCTAATCCTAAACCTAACCCTAAACATAACTCAAACCCTAATCCTAATCCTAACCCTAAACCTAAACCTAACCCTAACCCAAACCCTAACCCTAACCCGAACCCAAACCGAAACCCTAACCCTAAACCTAACCCTGACGCTAACCCTAACCCGAAACCAAACCCTAAACCTAACCCTAACCCTAACCGAAACCAAACCCTAAACCTAACCCTAACCCTAACTGAAACCAAACCCTAAACCTAACCCTAACCTTAACTGAAACCCAAACCCAAACCCTAACCCAAACACTAACCCTAAATTTAACCCTAAACCAAACCCAATCCCTAACCCTAAACCTAAACCTAAACCTAAACCAAACCGTAACCCTAACCCTAAATCAAACCCTAACCCTAACCCTAACTTTAACTTAACCCTAACCCAAACCCTAAGCCTAAGCCTAACCCTAACACAAAGACTAACCCTAAACCTAATCCTAACCCAAACCCAAACGCTAACACTAAACCTAACCCTAACCCAAATCCTAACCCTAACCCTAACAGTAACCCAAACCCTAACCCTCACCCTAACCCTAACCCTAACACAAACCCTAAGTCTAAACCTAACCCTAATACAATCCCTCACCCTAAACGTAAACCTAACCAAAACACTAACCATAATCCAAACACTAACACTAACCCTAACCCTAACCCAAACAAAAACCTAACTCTAACCCTAACACTAACCCTAACCCTAACCCTAACCCTAACCCTAACCCAAACCCAAACACTAACCATAACCCTAAACCTAACACTAACCCTAACCCTAAGCCTAAGCCTAAACCAAACCTTAACCCAAAACCTAAACCAAACCCAAACCCTAGCCCTAACCCGAGGCCAAACCCAACCCAAAGCCTAATAATAACCCTAACCCTAACCCAAATGCTAACCCTAACGCAAGGCCTAAAGCTATCCCAAACCCAAACCCTAATCCTAACACTAACCCTAACCCTAACCCGAACCCAAACCCTAACCATAAGCCAAACCCGAACCCTAACCCTAACACTAAACCTAAACCAAAGCAAACACTAACCCTAAACCTTACTCTAATCCTAACCCTCACCCAAACCGTAACCCTAACACTAACCCTAACACTAACCCTAACCCAAAACAAACCCTAAACCTAACCCTAAACCTAACCCTCATGCAAACTCAAACCCTAACTCTAACCCTAACCCTAACCTAATCCCTAATCCTAACACTAACCCTAACCCTAACCCAAACCCAAACCCTAACGTTAACAATACCCTCACCCTAACCCAAACCCTAACCCTAATCCTAAACCTAAACCTAAACATAACTCAAACCCTAATCCTAATCCTAACCCTAAACCTAAACCTAACCCTAACCCAAACCCTAACCCTAACCCGAACCCAAACCGAAACCCTAACCCTAAACCTAACCCTGACGCTAACCCTAACCCGAAACCAAACCCTAAACCTAACCCTAACCCTAACCGAAACCAAACCCTAAACCTAACCCTAACTTTAACTGAAACCCAAACCCAAACCCTAACCCAAACACTAACCCTAAATTTAACCCTAAACCAAACCCAATGCCTAACCCTAACCCTAAACCTAAACCAAACCGTAACCCTAACCCTAAATCAACTCCTAACCCTAACCCTAACTTTAACTTAACCCTAACCCAAACCCTAAGCCTAAGCCTAACCCTAACACAAACACTAACCCTAAACCTAATCCTAACCCAAACCCAAACCCTAACACTAAACCTAACCCTAACCCAAACCCTAACCCTAACCCTAACAGTAACCCAAACCCTAACCCTCACCCTAACCCTAAACCTAACACAAACCCTAAGTCTAAACCTAACCCTAATACAATCCCTCACCCTAAACGTAAACCTAACCCTAACACTAACCATAATCCAAACACTAACACTAACCCTAACCCTAACCCAAACAAAAACCTAACTCTAACCCTAACCCTAACCCTAACCCTAACCCTAACCCTAACCCTAACCCAAACACTAACCATAACCCTAAACCTAACACTAACCCAAACCCGAATCCTAACCCTAACCATAACCCTAAACCTAACCCTAAAACAAACCCTAACCCTAACCCTAACCCTAACCCAAAAACTAACCCTAAACCTAACCCTAACCCTAACCCTAACCCAAATCCAAATCCTAACCCTAAACCTAACCCTAATCCAAACTCTAACCCTAACCCTAACCCATACCAAACCCTAACCGAAACCAAGCCCTTTACTTAACCCTAACCCTAATCCTAACCCTAACCCAAAACCTAACCCTAAACATAACCCTGACCCTAACCCTAACACTAACCCTAACCCTAACCCTAACCCTAACCCTAACTTTAAGCTAACCCTAACCCAAAACCTAAGCCTAAGCCTAACCCTAACACAAAACCTAACCCTAACCCTAATCCTAACCCAAACCCAAACGCAAACCCTAACCCTAAACCGAACTCTAACCGAAACCCTAACCCTAACTCTAACAGTAACCAAAACCCTAACCCTAACCCTAACCCTAACCCTAACCCTAACCCAAACCTTAACTCTAAAGTTAACCCTAACCCAATCCCTAACCCTAACCCTAACCCTAACCCTACCCCTAACCCTAACCCTAACCCTAACTCTAACCCTAACCCTACCCCTAACCCTAATCCTCACACTAACCCAAACCCTAACGCTAAACCTAACCCTAAACCTAACCCAAACCCAAACACTAACCATAACCCTATCCCTAACCCTAACCCTAAACCTAACCCTAAGCCTAAGCCTAAACCAAACCCTAACCCAAACCCAAACCCAAACCCTAACTCTAACCCTAACCCTAACCCAAACCCTAACCCTAAACCTAGCCGTAAACCTAACCGAAACCCAAACCCTAATCCTAACACTAACCTTAACCCTAACCCGAACACGAACCCTAACCCTAACCCAACCCCTAACCCCAACCCTAACCCAAACCCTAACCCTAGCCCTAACCATAACACTAACCTTAACCCAAACCAAATTCTAACCCTAACCCTAACCCTAACTGAAACCCAAACCCTAACCATAACCCAAACACAAACCCAAAGCCTAACCCTAAACCTAACCCTAAACCTAACCCTAAACCAAATCCAAACCCTCACACTATCCCTAAACCTAACCGGAACCCTAACCCTAACCCAAACCCTAAAACTAACTACAAACCAAACTTGAACCCTAACCCATAACCCTAACTCTAACACTAACCCTAACACTAACACTCACCCTAACTCTAACCCAAACCCTAACCCAAATTCAAACCGAAACCCTAACCCTAACCCTAACCCTAACCCAAACCCTAAAACTAACCCAAACCCTAACGCTAAAACTAATCCTAACCCTAAACACTACCCAAACCCTAAACCTAACTGTATTCGTAACAGTAAACTTAACCCTAACCCTAAACCAAACCATAAACCTAACCCTAAACCTAACCGAAACCCAAACCCAAACCCTAACCCTAACACTAACCCTAAACTTAACCCTAAACCAAACCCAATCCCTAACACTAAACCTAACCCTAAACCAAACAGTAACCCTAACCCTAACCCAAACCCTAACCCTAACCCTAGCTTTAACTTAACCCTAACCCAAACCCGAAGCCTAAGTCTAACCCTAACACAAACCCTAACCCTAACCCTAATCCTAACCCAAACCCAAACCCAAACCCTAACACTAAACCTAACCCTAACCCAAACCCTAAACCTAAACGTAACAGTAACACAAACCCTAACCTTCACCATAACCCTAACCCTAACGCTAACCCTAACCCAAACCCTAAGTCTAAACCTAACCCTAACACAATCCCTAACCCTAAACGTAAACCTAACACTAACCCTAACCATAATCCAAACTCTAACACTAACCCTAACCCTAACCCAAACAAAAACCTAACTCTAACCCTAACACTAACCCTAACCCTAACCCTAACCCTAACCCTAACCCAAACCCAAACACTAACCATAACCCTAAACCTAACACTAACCCTAACCCTAAGCCTAAGCCTAAACCAAACCTTAACCCAAAACCTAAACCAAACCCAAACCCTAACCCTAACCCTATCCCAAACCCAACCCAAACCCTAATAATAACCCTAACCCTAACCCAAATCCTAACCCTAACCCAAGCCCTAAACCTATCCCAAACCCAAACCCTAATCCTAACACTAACCCTAACACTAACCCGAACCCAAACCCTAACCATAAGCCAAACCCTAACCCTAACCCTAACACTAAACCTAAACCAAAGCAAACACTAACCCTAAACCTAACTCTAATCCTAACCCTCACCCAAACCGTAACCCTAACACTAACCCTAACACTAACCCTAACCCAAACCAAACCCTAAACCTAACCCTAAACCTAACCCTCATGCAAACTCAAACCCTAACTCTAACCCTAACCCTAACCCTAACCTAAACCCTAATCCTAACACTA
>CM069539.1:76127025-76132025 GCA_035773235.1 Eospalax fontanierii
TTGTAACACTAACCTTAACCCTAACCCAAGCCCGAACTCTAACCCTAACCCAATCCCTAACCCTAACCCTAATCCAAACCCTTCCCCTAGCCCTAACCTTAACACTAAACTTAACCCAAAACCAAATTCTAACCCTAACCCTAAACCTAACCGAAACCCAAACCCTAAGACTTACCCAAACCCAATCCCAAAGCCTAACACTAAACCTAACCCTAAACCAAATCCAAACCCTCACACTATCCCTAAACCTAACCGGAAACCTAACCCTAACCCAAACCCTTAAACTAACAACAAACCAAACTCGAACCCTAACCCATAACCCTAAATCTAACACTAACCCTAGCACTAACACTCACCCTAACTCTAACCCAAACCCTAACCCAAATTCAAACCGAAACCCTAACCCTAACCCTAACCCTAACCAAAACCCTAAAACTAACCCAAACCCTAACGCTAAAACTAATCCTAACCCTAACCACAACCCAAACCCTAACCCTAACTCTATTCGTAACACTAATCTTAACCCTAACCCTAAACCAAATCCTAAACCTAACCCTAAACGTAACCGAAACCCAAACCCAAACCCTAACCCTCACACTAACCCTAAACTTAACCCTAAACCAAACCCAATCCCTAACCCTAAACCTAACCCTAAACCTAACCCTGACCCTAACCCTAACACTAACCCTAACCCTAACCCTAACCCTAACCCTAACCCTAATCCTCAACCTAAAACAAATCCTAACCCTAAACCTAACCTTAACCCTAACCCAAACCCAAACTCTAACCCTAACCCAACCCCTAACCCTAACCCTAATCCAAACCCTTACCCTATCCCTAACCCTAACACTAACCTTAAACCAAACCAAATTCTAACCCTAACCCTAACCCTAACCGAAACCCAAACCCTAACCCTTACCCAACCCAAAACCAAACCCTAACCCTAACCCTAACCCTAAACCAAACCCAAACCCAAACCCTAACCCTAACCCTAACCCTAACCCAAACCCTAAACCTAACCCTAGCCGTTAACCTAACCCAAACCCAATCCCTAATTGTAACACTAACCTTAACCCTAACCCAAACCCGAACTCTAACCCTAACCCAATCCCTAACCCTAACCCTAATCCAAACCCTTCCCCTAGCCCTAACCCTAACACTAAACTTAACCCAAAACCAAATTCTAACCCTATCCCTAAACCTAACCGAAACCCAAACCCTAAGACTTACCCAAACCCAATCCCAAAGCCTAACACTAAACCTAACCCTAAACCAAATCCAAACCCTCACACTATCCCTAAACCTAACCGGAAACCTAACCCTAACCCAAACCCTAAAACTAACAACAAACCAAACTCGAACCCTAACCCATAACCCTAACTCTAACACTAACCCTAACACTAACACTCACCCTAACTCTAACCCAAACCCTAACCCAAATTCAAACCGAAACCCTAACCCTAACCCTAACCCTAACCAAAACCCTAAAACTAACCCAAACCCTAAAGCTAAAACTAATCCTAGCCCTAACCACAACCCAAACCCTAACCCTAACTCTACTCGTAACACTAAACTTAACCTTAACCCTAAACCAAATCCTAAACCTAACCCTAAACATAATCGAAACCGAAACCCAAACCCTAACCCTAACACTAACCCTAAACTTAACCCTAAACCAAACCCAATCCCTAACCCTAAACCTAACCCTAAACCTAACCCTGACCCTAACCCTAACACTAACCCTAACCCTAACCCTAACCCTAACCCTAACCCTAACTTTAAGCTAAACCTAACCCAAAACCTAAGCCTAAGCCTAACCCTAACACAAACCCTAACCCTAACCTTAATCCTAACCCAAACCCAAACCCAAACTCTAACCCTAAACCTAACTCTAACCCAAACCATAACCCTAACCCTAACAGTAACCAAAACCCTAACCCTAACCCTAACACTAACCCTAACCCAAACCTTAACTCTAAACCTAACCCAAACCCAATCCCTAACCCTAAACGTAAACCTAACCCTAACGCTAACCATAATCCAAACCTTAACAATAACATTAACCCTAACCCAAACCAAAACCTAACCCTAATCCTAACACTAACCCTAACACTAAACCTAACCCTACCCCTAACCCTAAACCTCACCCTAACCCAAACCTTAACGCTAAACCTAACCCTAAACCTAACCCATCCCAAACACTAACCATAACCCTAACCCTAACCCTAACCCTAACCCTAACCCTAACCCTAAGCCTAAGCCTAAACCAAACCCTAACCCAAACCCAAACCCAAACCCTAACTCTAACCCTAACCCTAACCCAAACCCTAACCCAAAACCAAACCCTAACCATAACCCTGACACTAACCCAAACCCAAAACCAAACCCTAACTCTAACCAAAACCCTAACCCAAACCCTAACCCTAACCCTAGCCGTAAACCCAACCCAAACCCAATCCCTAATCCTAACACTAACCATAACCCTAACCCGAACCCGAACCCTAACCCTAACCCAACCCCTAACCCTAACCCTAAACCAAACCTAAACCCTAGCCCTAACCGTAACACTAACCTTAACCCAAACCAAATTCTAGCCCTAATCCTAACCCTAAACGAAACCCAAACCCTAACCCAAACCCAAACACAAACCCAAACACTAACCATAACCCTAAACCTAACCCTAAACCAAATCCAAACCCTCACACTATCCCTAAACCTAACCGGAAACCTAACCCTAACCCAAACCCTAAAACTAACTACAAACAAAACTCGAACCCTAAGCCATAACCCTAACTCTAACATTAACCCTAACACTAACACTCACCCTAACTCTAACCCAAACCCTAACCAAAATTCAAACCGAAACCCTAACCCTAACCCTAACCCTAACCCAAATCCTAAAACTAACCCAAACCCTAACATTAAAACTAATCCTAACCCTAACCACAACCCAAACCCTAACCCTAACTCTATTCGTAACACTAACCTTAACCCTAACACTAAACCAAACACTAAACCTAACCCTAAACCTAACCGAAACCCAAACGCAAACCCTAACCC
This sequence comes from Eospalax fontanierii, assembly GCA_035773235.1. NCBI lineage: Eukaryota > Metazoa > Chordata > Mammalia > Rodentia > Spalacidae > Eospalax > Eospalax fontanierii. Next base: position 76,130,086 of record CM069539.1, read on the forward strand.
TAACACTAACCCTAAACTTAACCCTAAACCAAACCCAATCCCTAACACTAAACCTAACCCTAAACCAAACTGTAACCCTAACCCTAAACCAAACCCTAACCCTGATCCTAACCCAAACCCTAACCCTAACCCTAGCTTTAACTTAACCCTAACCCAAACCCGAAGCCTAAGTCTAACCCTAACACAAACCCTAACCCAAACCCTAATCCTAACCCAAACCCAAACCCAAACCCTAATGCTAAACCTAACCCTAACCCAAACCCTAACCCTAACCCTAACAGTAACCCAAACCCTAACCTTCACCCTAACCCTAACGCTAACGCTAACCCTAACCCAAATCCTAAGTCTAAACCTAACCCTAACACAATCCCTAACCCTAAACGTAAACCTAACACTACCCCTATCCATCCTCCACACCCTAACCCTAACCCTCACCCTCACCCAAACAAAAACCTACCTCTAACCCTAACACTATCCCTAACCCTAAACCTAACCCTAACCCTAACCCTAACTCAAACCCAAACACTAACCATAACCCTAAACCTAACACTAACCCTAACCCTAAGACTAAGCCTAAACCAAACCTTAACCCAAAACCTAAACCAAACCCAAACCCTAACCCTAAACCTAACCCAAACCAAACCCAAACCCTAATAATAACCCTAACCCTAACCCAAATCCTAACCCTAACCCAAGCCCTAAACCTATCCCAAACCCAAACCCTAATCCTAACACTAACCCTAACCCTAACCCGAACCCAAACCCTAACCATAAGCCAAACCCTAACCCTAACCCTAACACTAAACCTAAACCAAAGCAAACACTAACACTAACCCTAACTCTTATCCTAACCCTCACCCAAACCATAACCCTAACACTAACCCTAACACTAACCCTAACCCAAACCAAACCCTAAACCTAACCCTAAAACTAACCCTCATGCAAACGCAAACCCTAACTCTAACCCTAACCCTAACCCTAACCTAAACCCTAATCCTAACACTAACCGTAACCCTAACCCAAACCCAAACCCTAACGTTAACCCTACCCTCACCCTAACCCAAAACCTAACCCTAACCCTAAACCTGACCCTAAACCTAACTCAAAACCTAATCCTAATCCTAACCCTAACCCTAAACCTAACCCTAACCCAAACCCTAAACCCAACCCGAACCCAAACCAAAACCCTAACCCTAAACTTAACCCTGACCCTAACCCTAACCCGAAACCAAACCCTAAACCTAACCCTAACCCTAACCGAAACCAAACCCTAAACCTAACCGTAACCCTAACCGAAACCCAAACCCAAACCCTAACCCTAACACTAATCCTAAACTTAAGCCTAAACCAAACCCAATCCGTAATCCTAAACCTAACCCTAAACCAAACCGTAACCCTAACCCTAAACCAAACCCTAACCCTAACCCTAACCGAAACCCTAACCCTAACCCTAACTTTAACTTAACCCTAACCCAAACCCTAAGCCTAAGCCTAACCCTAACACAAACCCTAAACCTAAACCTAATCCTAACCCAAACCCAAACCCAAACCATAACACTAAACCTAACCCTAACAGAAACCCTAACCCTAACCCTAATAGTAACCCAAACCCTAAACCTAACCCTCACCCTAACCCTAACCCTAACCCTAACCCTAACACAAACCCTAAGTCTAAACCTAACCCTAATACAATCCCTCACCCTAAACGTAAACCTAACCGTAACCCTAACCATAATCCAAACCCTAACACTAACTCTAACCCTAACCCAAACAAAAACCTAACTCTAACCCTAACACTAACCCTAACCCGAATCCTAACCCTAACCCCACCGACACCCAAACCAAAACCCAAACCCAAACCGTAACCCTAACCCTAACCCTAACCCTAATCCTAAACCTAACCCAAACCCAAACCCTAAACTTAACACTAACCCTTATCC
>CM069539.1:76134525-76137025 GCA_035773235.1 Eospalax fontanierii
CCCTGACCCTAACCCAAATCCAAAACCAAACCCTAACTCTAACCCTAACCTAACCCAAACCCTAACCCTAACCCTAGCCGTAAACCCAACCCAAACCCAAACCCTAATCCTAACACTAACCTTAACCCTAACCCGAACCCGAACCCTAACCCTAACCCAACCCCTAGCCCTAACCCTAGCCCAAGCCCTAGCCCTAGCCCTAACCGTAACACTAGCCTTAACCCAAACCAAATTCTAACCCTAATCCTAACCCTAAACGAAACACAAACCCTAACCCTATCCCAAACCCAAACCCAAAGCCTAACACTAAACCTAACCCTAAACCAAATCCAAACCCTCACACTATCCCTAAACCCAACCCGAACCCTAAACCTAACCCAAACCCTAAAACTAACTACAAACAAAACTCGAACCCTAACCCATAACACTAACTCTAACACTAACACTAACACTAACACTCACCCTAACTCTAACCCAAACCCTAACCCAAATTCAAACCGAAACCCTAACCCTAACCCTAACCCTAACGCAAATCCTAAAACTAATCCAAACCCTAATGCTAAAACTAATCCTAACCCTAACCACAACCCAAACCCTAACCCTAACTCTATTCGTAACACTAACCTTAACCCTAACCCTAAACCAAACACTAAAACTAACCCTAAACCTAACCGAAACCCAAACCCAAATCCTAACCCTAACACTAACCCTAAACTTAACATTAAACCAAACCCAATCCCTAACCCTAAACTTAACCCTAAACCTAACCCTGACGCTAACCCTAACACTAACCCAAAACCTAACCATAACCCAAACCCTAACCCTAACCCTAACACTAAACCTAAACCAAAGCAAACACTAACCCTAACCCTAACTCTAATCCTAACCCTCACCCAAACCGTAACCCTAACACTAACCCTAACACTAACCCTAACCCAAACCAAACCCTAAACCTAACCCTAAACCTAACCCTCACGCAAACCCAAACCCTAACTCTAACCCTAATCCTAACCCTAACCTAAACCCTAATCCTAACCCAAACCCTAACCCTAACCCTAAACATAACCTTAAGCCTAACCCTAACCCAAACCCGAACCCTAACCATAAACCTAACCCTAAACCTAACTCAAACCCTAATCCTAATCCTAACCCTAATCCTAAACATAACCCTAACCCAAACCCTAACCCTAACCCTAACCGAAACCGAAACCGAAACCCTAACCCTAAACCTAACCCTGACCCTAACCCTAACCCTAACCCTAAACCAAACCCTAAACCTAACCCTAACCCTAACCGAAACCTAATCCTAACCCTAACCCTAACCCTAACCGAAACCCAAATCCAAACCCTAACACTAACACTAACACTAACCCTAAACTTAACCCTAAACCAAATCCAATCCCTAACCCTAAACCTAACCCTAAACCAAACCGTAACCCTAACCCTAAACCAAACCCTAACCCTAACCCTAACCGAAACCCTAACCCTAACCCTAACTTTAACTTAACCCTAACCCAAACCCTAAGCCTAAGCCTAACCCTAACACAAACCCTAACCCTTAACCTAATCCTAACCCAAACCCAAACCCAAACCCTAAAACTAAACCTAACCCTAACCGAAACGCTAACCCTAACCCTAATAGTAACCCAAACCCTAACCCTCACCCTAACCCTCACCATAACCCTAACCCTAACACAAACCCTAAGTCTAAACCTAACCCTAAGACAATCCCTAACCCTAAACGTTAACCTAACCCTAACCCTAACCATAATCCAAACCCTAACACTAACCCTAACCCTAACCAAAACAAAAACCTAACTCTAACCCTAACACTAATCCTAACCAGAATCCTAACCCTAACCCTAACTCTAACCCAAACCCAAACACTAACCCTAACCCTAAACCTTACCGCAACCTTAAGCCTAACCCTAAGCCTAAGCCTAAACCAAACCCTAATCCAAAATCTAAACCAAACCCAAACCCGAACCCTAAGCCTAACCCTTTCGAAACCCTAACCGAAACCCAAACCCAAACCATAACCCTAACATAAGCCTAACCCTAATCCTAAACCTAACCCAAACCCAAACATTTAACTTAACCCTAACCCTAATCCTAACCCTAACCCAAACCCTAAACCTAAACCTAACCCTGACCCTAACCCTAACAGTAACCCTAACCCTCACCCTAACCCTAACCCTAACCCTAACTTTAAGCTAACCTTAACCCAAAACCTAAGCCTAACCCTAACACAAACCTTAACCCTAACCCTAAACCTAACCCAAACCCAAACCCAAACACTAACCCTAAACCTAACCCTAACCCAAACCCTAACCCTAACCCTAACAGTAACCAAAACCCTAACCCTAACCCAAACCCTAACCCTAACCCAAGCCATAAACCTAACCCAAACCCAAACCCTAATCCTAATACTAACCTTAACCCTAACCCGAACCCGAACTCTAACCCTAATCCTAACAATAACCCTAACCCTAACCCGAAC
>CM069539.1:76144525-76149525 GCA_035773235.1 Eospalax fontanierii
TAATCCTAACCCTAACCGAAACCGTAACCCTAACACTAACCCTAACACTAACCCTAACCCAAACCAAACCCTTACCCTAACCCTAAACCTAACCCTCACCCAAACCCAAACCCTAACCCTAACCATAACCCTAAACCAAATCCAAATCCTAACCCTAAACCTAACCCTAACCCAAACCCTAACCCTAACCCTAACCCTAACCCTAACCCTAATTCTAAACCTAAACCTTACCCTAACCCTAACCCAAACCCTAACCCTAAACCTAAATCTAACAATAACCCTAACCCTAACACTAAACCTAACCCAAACCCTAACTCTTACCCTAACCCTAACACTAACCCTAAACCAACTAAACCCTAATGGAAACCGAAACCCTAACGCTAACCCTAACCCTAACCCTAAACCTAACCCTAACTCAAACCCTAAATCTAACCCTAACCCTAACCCTAACACTAAACCTAACCCAAACCCAAACCCTAAACTTAACCCTAACACAAACAGAACCCTAACACTAACTCTAAACCAAACCCTAACCCTAACCCTAACCCTTACCTTAACCCAAATTTTAACCACAACCCTAACCCTAACCCTAACCCAAAACCTAACCCTAAACCTAACCCTAATCCTAATCCTAACACTAACACTAACCCTAACCCTAAACCAAACTCTAAACCTAAGCCTAACCCAAACCCAAAGCCTAAAACTAAGCCTAATCCTAACCCTAACCCTAACCCTAACCCTAACACAAAACCAAACCCTAACCCTAACCATAACCCTATCCGTAACCCTAAACCTAACCCTAAACCTAACCCAAACCAAACCCTAACCCTATCCATAACCCTAACCCTAAACCTAATCCTAACCCTAAACCTAACCCTAAACCTTACCCTAAACTAACCCTAACCCTAACCCTAACCCTAAACCTAAGCCTAACCCAAACCCAAATCCTAAAACTAAGCCTAATTCTAACCCTAACCTTAACCCTAACCCTAACACAAAACCAAACCCTTACCCTAACTATAAACCTAACCCTAACCCTAAGCCAAACCAAACCCTAACCCTATCCATAACCCTAAACCTAACCCTAACCCTCACCCTAACCCTAAACCTAACCATAAACCTTACCCTAACCCTAACCCTAAACCTAAGCCTAACCCAAACCCAAACCCTAACACTAAGCCTAATCCTAAACCTAATCCTAAACCTAACCCTAACACAAAACCAAACCCTAAAGCGAACCTTAACCCTAACCCTAACCCTAACACTAAACCAAACCCTAACCCTAACGGTAACCCTAAACCTAACCCTAACCCAAACCCTAACTCTAACCCTAACCCTAACCCAAACCCTTACCCTTAACCTAACCCTAACCCTAACCCAAACCCAAACTCTAAACCTTACGGTAACCCTTACCCTAACCCTAACCGTAAACCTAACACTAACCCTAACCCTAACCGAAACCAAACCCTAACCCTAAACCTAAACGTAACCCTAACACAAACACAAACCTTAACCCTAATCTTAACCCTAACCCTAACCCGAAACCTAACCCAAACCCTAACCCTAACACTAACCCAAACCCTAAACATAACCTTAAGCCTCACCCCTAACCCCTAACCCTAAAACTAACCCTAACCCTAAACCTAAACCTAACCCAAAACCTAACCATAAACCTAACCCTAACCCTAACGCTAACCTTATCGCAAAACAAACCCTAACCCTGACCCGAAGCCTAACTCTAACCGAAACCCTAAACATAACCCTAATCCAAATCCAAACCCTAACCCTAACCCTAACCCTAACCCTAACCCTAACCCAAAACGAAACCCTAACCCTAACCCTAACCCAAACCCAAACGCTTACCCTAACCCTAAAACTAACCCTAACCTAAGCCTAACCCAAACCCAAACATTAACTCTAAGCCTAATCCGAAGCCTAACCCTAACCCTAAACCTAACCCAAAACCTAACCTTAACCCTAAGTCTAACCCTAAAACTAAACGTAACCCAAACCCAAACCCTAACCCTAACCCTAATTCTAAACCTAAACCTTACCCTAACCCTAACCCAAACCCTATCCCTAAACCTAACCATAACCCAAACCCTAACCCTAACCCTAATCCTAACACTAACCCTAACCGAAAAAATACCCTTACCGTAACCCTAAACCTAACCCAAACCCTAACCCTAACCCTAACCCAAACCCAAACCCTTACCCTAACCCTAAACCTAACGCTAACCTAAGCCTAACCCAAACCCAAACACTAACTCTAAGGCTAATCCCAAGCCTAAACCTAAATTTAAACCTAACCCAAAACCTAACCCTACCCCTAAATCTAACCCTTAAACTAACCTTAACCCAAACCCACACCCTAACACTAACCCTAATACTAACCCTAACCCTAACCCTAACCCTAACCCTAACACAAAACCAAACCCTAAAGCGAACCTTAACCCTAACCCTAACCCTAACACAAATCAAATCCTAACACTAACCCTAACTCTAACCCTAACCCTAACCGAAACTGTAACCCTAACACTAACCCTAACACTAACCCTAACCCAAACCAAACCCTTACCCTAACCCTAAACCTAACCCTCACCCAAATCCAAACCCTAACCCTAACCATAACCCTAAACCAAACCCTAACCCGAACCCTAGCCCTAAACCTAACCCAAACCCAAAACCTAATCCTAACACTAACCCTAATTCTAAACCTAAACCTTACCCTAACCCTAACCCAAACCCTAACCCTAAACCTAAATCTAACAATAACCCTAACCCTAACACTAAACCTAACCCAAACCCTAACTCTTACCCTAACCCTAACACTAACCCTAACCCAAACCAAACCCTAAAGGAAACCGAAACCCTAACGCTAATCCTAACCCTAACCCTAAACCTAACCCTAACTCAAACCCTAAATCTAACCCTAACCCTAACCCTAATACTAAACCTAACCCAAACCCAAACCCTAAACTTAACCCTAACACAAACAGAACCGTAACACTAACTCTAAACCAAACCCTAACCCTAACCCAAACCCAAACCCTACACTAAGCCTAATCCTAAACCTAACCCTAAACCTAACCCTAACACAAAACCAAACCCTAACTCTAACCATAACCCTAACCCTAAACCTAACCCTAACCCTAACCCAAACCAAACCCTAAACCTATCCATAACCCTAAACCTAACCCTAACCCTAACCCTAACCAAAAACCTAACCCTAAACCTTACCCTAACCCTAACCCTAACCCTAACCCTAAACCTAAGCCTAACCCAAACCCAAACCCGAACACTAAGCCTAATCCTAAACCTAACCCTAAACCTAACCCTAACACAAAACCAAACCCTAAAGCGAACCTTAACCCTAACCCTAAACCTAACACTAAACCAAACCCTAACCCTAACGGTAACCCTAAACCTAACCCTAACCCAAACCCTAACTCTAACCCTAACCCTAACACAAACCCTTAACCTTAACCTAACCCTAACCCTAACCCAAACCCAAACTCTAAACCTAACGGTAACCCTAACCCTAACCCTAACCCTAAACCTAACACTAACCCTAACCCTAACCGAAACCAAACCCTAACCCTAAACCTAAACGTAACCCTAACCCAAACCCAAACCTTAACCCTAATCTTAACCCTAACCCTAACCCTAAACCTAACCCAAACCCTAACCCTAACACTAACCCAAACCCTAAACATAACCTTAAGCCTCCCCCATAACCCCTAACCCTAAAACTAACCCTAACCCTAAACCTAAACCTAACCCAAAACCTAACCATAAACCTAACCCTAACCCTAACCCTAACCTTATCGCAAAACAAACCCTAACCCTGACCCGAACCCTAACTCTAACCGAAACCCTAAACATAACCCTAATCCAAATCCAAACCCTAACCCTAACCCTAACACTAACCGTAACCCTAACACTAACCCAAAACCAAACCCTAACCCTAACCCTAACACAAACCCAAACGCTTACCCTAACCCTAAACCTAACCCTAACCTAAGCCTAACCCAAACCCAAACATTAACTCTAAGCCTAATCCGAAGCCTAACCCTAACCCTAAACCTAACCCAAAACCTAACGTTAACCCTAAATCTAACCCTAAAACTAAACTTAACCCAAACCCAAACCCTAACCCTAACCCTAATTCTAAACCTAAACCTTACCCTAATCCTAACCCAAACCCTATCCCTAAACCTAACCATAACCCAAACCCTAACCCTAACCCTAATCCTAACACTAACCCTAACCGAAAAAATACCCTTACCGTAACGCTAAACCTAACCCAAACCCTAACCCTAACCCTAACCCAAACCCAAACCCTTACCCTAACCCTAAACCTAACCCTAACCTAAGCCTAACCCAAACCCAAACACTAACTCTAAGGCTAATCCCAAGCCTAAACCTAAATCTAAACCTAACCCAAAACCTAACCCTAACCCTAAATCTAACCCTAAAACTAACCTTAACCCAAACCCAAACCCTAACACTAAGCCTAATACTAACCCTAACCCTAACCCTAACCCTAACCCTAACACAAAACCAAACCCTAAAGCGAACCTTAACCCTAACCCTAACCCTAACACAAATCAAATCCTAACACTAACCCTAACTCTAACCCTAACCCAAACCAAACCCTTACCCTAACCCTAAACCTAACCCTCACCCAAATCCAAACCCTTACCCTAACCATAACCCTAAACCAAACCCTAACCCGAACCCTAGCCCTAAACCTAACCCAAACCTAAACCCTAATCCTAACACTAACCCTAATTCTAAACCTAAACCTTACCCTAAGCCTAACCCAAACCCTAACCCTAAGCAAAAATCTAACAATAACCCTAACCCTAACACTAAACCTAACCCAAACCCTAACTCTTACCCTAACCCTAACACTAACCCTAACCTAAACCAAACCCTAAAGGAAACTGAAACCCTAACGCTAACCCTAACCCTAACCCTAAACCTAACCCTAACTC
>CM069539.1:76152025-76162025 GCA_035773235.1 Eospalax fontanierii
AAAAATACCCTTACCGTAACCCTAAACCTAACCCCAACCCTAACCCTAAACTTAACCCAAAACCTAACCCTAAACCTAACCCTAATCCTAATCCTAACCCTAAGCCTAACCCTAAACCAAACCCTAAACCTAAGCCTAACCCAAACCCAAACCCTAACACTAAGCCTAAACCTAACCCTAACCCTAACCCTAACCCTAACACAAAACCAAACCGTAAAGCGAACCTTAACCCTAACCCTAACCCTAACACAAATCAAATCCTAACACTAACCCTAACTCTAACCCTAACCCTAACCGAAACCCTAAACCAAACCCTAAACCTAACCCTAATCCAAACCCTAACCCTAAACGTAATCCATACCAAACGCAAACAGAAAATCAAACGCTAACGCTAACCCTAACCCTAACCCTAAACCTAACCCTAAACCTAAGCCTAAACCAAAACCAAATCCTAACCCTAAACCTAACCCTAACCCAAACCCTAACCCTAACCCTAACCCTAACCCTAATTCTAAACCTAAACCTTACCCTAACCCTAAACCAAACGCTAACCCTAAACCTAAATCTAACAATAACCCTAACCCTAACACTAAACCTAACCCAAACCCTAACTCTTACCCTAACCCTAACACTAACCCTAAACCAATTAAACCCTAATGGAAACCGAAACCCTAACGCTAACCCTAACCCTAACCCTAAACCTAACCCTAACTCAAACCCTAAATCTAACCCTAACCCTAACCCTAACACTAAACCTAACCCAAACCCAAACCCTAAACTTAACCCTAACACAAACAGAACACTAACACTAACTTTAAACCAAACCCTAACCCTAACCCTAACCCTTACCTTAACCCAAATTTTAACCACAACCCTAACCCTAACCCTAACCCAAAACCTAACCCTAAACCTAACCCTAATCCTAATCCTAACACTAACATTAACTCTAAACCTAAACCAAACCCTAAACCTAAGCCTAACCCAAACCCAAAGCCTAAAACTAAGCCTAATCCTAACCCTAAACCTAACCCTAACCCTAACACAAAACCAAACCCTAACCCTAACCATAACCCTATCCGTAACCCTAAACCTAACCCTAAACCTAACCCAAACCAAACCCTAACCCTATCCATAACCCTAACCCTAAACCTAATCCTAACCCTAAACCTAACCCTAAACCTTACCCTAAACTAACCCTAACCCTAACCCTAACCCTAAACCTAAGCCTAACCCAAACCCAAATCCTAAAACTAAGCCTAATTCTAACCCTAACCTTAACCCTAACCCTAACACAAAACCAAACCCTAACCCTAACCATAAACCTAACCCTAAACCTAACCCTAACCCTAACCCAAACCAAACCCTAACCCTATCCATAACCCTAAACCTAACCCTAACCCTAACCCTAACCCTAAACCTAACCATAAACCTTACCCTAACCCTAACCCTAAACCTAAGCCTAACCCAAACCCAAACCCTAACACTAAGCCTAATCCTAAACCTAATCCTAAACCTAACCCTAACACAAAACCAAACCCTAAAGCGAACCTTAACCCTAACCCTCACCCTAACACTAAACCAAACCCTAACCCTAACGGTAACCCTAAACCTAACCCTAACCCAAACCCTAACTCTAACCCTAACCCTAACCCAAACCCTTACCCTTAACCTAACCCTAACCCTAACCCAAACCCAAACTCTAAACCTAACAGTAACCCTAACCCTAACCCTAAACCTAACCCTAACACTAACCCAAACCCTAAACATAACCTTAAGCCTCACCCCTAACCCCTAACCCTAAAACTAACCCTAACCCTAAACCTAAAGCTAACCCAAAACCTAACCATAAACCTAACCCTAACCCTAACCCTAACCTTATCGCAAACCAAACCCTAACCCTGACCCGAACCCTAACTCTAACCGAAACCCTAAACATAACCCTAATCCAAATCCAAACCCTAACCCTAACCCTAACCCTAACCCTAACCCTAACACTAACCCAAAACCAAACCCTAACCCTAAACCTAACCCAAACCCAAACGCTTACCCTAACCCTAAACCTAACCCTAACCTAAGCCTAACCCAAACCCAAACATTAACTCTAAGCCTAATCCGAATTCTAACCCTAACCCTAAACCTAACCCAAAACCTAACCTTAACCCTAAGTCTAACCCTAAAACTAAACTTAACCCAAACCCAAACCCTAACCCTAACCCTAATTCTAAACCTAAACCTTACCCTAACCCTAACCCAAACCCTATCCCTAAACCTAACCATAACCCAAACCCTAACCCTAACCCTAATCCTAACACTAACCCTAACCGAAAAAATACCCTTACCGTAACCCTAAACCTAACCCAAACCCTAACCCTAACCCTAACCCAAACCCAAACCGTTACCCTAACCATAAACCTAACCCTAACCCTAAACCTAACCCTAACCTAAGCCTAACCCAAACCCAAAAACTAACTCTAAGGCTAATCCCAAGCCTAAACCTAAATCTAAACCTAACCCAAAACCTAAACCTAACCCTAAATCTAACCCTAAAACTAACCTTAACCCAAACCCAAACCCTAACACTAACCCTAATACTAACCCTAACCCTAACCCTAACCCTAACCCTAACACAAAACCAAACCGTAAAGCGAACCTTAACCCTAACCCTAACCCTAACACAAATCAAATCCTAACACTAACCCTAACTCTAACCCTAACCCTAACCGAAACCGTAACCCTAACACTAACCCTAACACTAACCCTAACCCAAACCAAACCCTTACCCTAACCCAAACCTAACCCTCACCCAAATCCAAACCCTAACCCTAACCATAACCCTAAACCAAACCCTAACCCGAACCCTAGCCCTAAACCTAACCCAAATCCAAACCCTAATCCTAACACTAACCCTAATTCTAAACCTAAACCTTACCCTAACCCTAACCCAAACCCTAACCCTAAACCTAAATCTAACAATAACCCTAACCCTAACACTAAACCTAACCCAAACCCTAACTCTTACCCTAACCCTAACACTAACCCTAACCCAAACCAAACCCTAAAGAAAACCGAAACCCAAACGCTAACCCTAACCCTAACCCTAAACCTAACCCTAACTCAAACCCTAAATCTAACCCTAATCCTAACCCTAATACTAAACCTAACCCAAACCCAAACCCTAAACTTAACCCTAACACAAACAGAACCCTAACACTAACTCTAAACCAAACCCTAACCCTAACCCTAACCCTTACCTTAACCCAAATTTTAACCACAACCCTAACCCTAACCCTAACCCAAAACCTAACCCTAAACCTAACCCTAATCCTAATCCTAACCCTAACACTAACCCTAACCCTAAACCAAACCCTAAACCTAAGCCTAACCCAAAACCAAACCCTAAAACTAAGCCTAATCCTAACCCTAACCGTAACCCTAACCCTAAAACAAAACCAAACCCTAACCCTAACCATAACCCTATCCCTAACCCTAAACCTAACCCTAAACCTAACCCAAACAAAACCCTAACCCTATCCATAACCCTAACCCTAAACATAACCCTAACCCTAAACCTAACCCTAAACCTTATCCTAAACTAACCCTAACCCTAACCCTAACCCTAAACCTAAGCCTAACCCAAACCCAAATCCTAAAAATAAGCCTAATTCTAACCCTAACCTTAACCCTAACCCTAACACAAAACGAAACCCTAACCCTAACCCTAACCCTAACCCTAAACCTAACCCTAACCCTAACCCAAACCAAACCCTAACCCTATCCATAACCCTAAACCTAACCCTAACCCTAACCCTAACCCTAAACCTAACCCTAAACCTTACCCTAACCCTAACCCTAACCCTAACCCTAAACGTAAGCCTAACCCAAACGCAAACCCTACACTAAGCCTAATCCTAAACCTAACCCTAAACCTAACCCTAACACAAAACCAAACCCTAACCCTAACCATAACCCTAACCCTAAACCTAACCCTAACCCTAACCCAAACCAAACCCTAACCCTATCCATAACCCTAAACCTAACCGTAACCCTAACCCTAACCAAAAACCTAACCCTAAACCTTACCCTAACCCTAACCCTAACCCTAACCCTAACCCTAAACCTAAGCCTAACCCAAACCCAAACCCGAACACTAAGCCTAATCCTAAACCTAACCCTAAACCTAACCCTAACACAAAACCAAACCCTAAAACTAACCTTAACCCAAACCCAAACCCTAACACTAAGCCTAATACTAACCCTAACCCTAACCCTAACCATATCCATAACACAAAACCAAACCCTAAAGCGAACCTTAACACTAACCCTAACCCTAACACTAAACCAAACCCTAACCCTAACGGTAACCCTAAACCTAACCCTAACCCAAACCCTAACTCTAACCCTAACCCTAACACAAACCCTTACCCTTAACCTAACCCTAACCCTAACACAAACCCAAACTCTAAACCTAACGGTAACCCTAACCCTAACCCTAACCCTAAACCTAACACTAACCCTAACCCTAACCGAAACCAAACCCTAACGCTAAACCTAAACGTAACCCTAACCCAAACCCAAACCTTTACCCTAATCTTAACCCTAACCCTAACCCTAAACCTAACCCAAACCCTAACCCTAACACTAACCCAAACCCTAAACATAACATTAAGCCTCACACCTAACCCCTAACCCTAAAACTAACCCTAACCATAAACCTAAACCTAACCCAAAACCTAACCATAAACCTAACCCTAACCCTAACCCTAACCCTATCGCAAACCAAACCCTAACCCTGACCCGAACCCTAACTCTAACCGAAACCCTAAACATAACCCTAATCCAAATCCAAACCCTAACCCTAACCCTAACCCTAACCCTAACATTAAGCCAAACCCTAACCCTAACGGTAACCCTAACCCTAACCCTAACCCAAACCCTAACCCAAACCCAAACCCTAACCCTAACCCTAACCCTAAACCTAAGCCTAACCCAAACCCAAACCCTAACACTAAGCCTAATACTAACCCTAACCCTAACCCTAACCCTAACCCTAACACAAAACCAAACCCTAAAGCGAACCTTAACCCTAACCCTAACCCTAACACAAACCAAATCCTAACCATAACCCTAACTCTAACCCTAACCCTAACCGAAACCGTAACCCTAACACTAACCCTAACACTAACCCTAACCCAAACCAAACCCTTACCCTAACCCTAAACCTAACCCTCACCCAAACCCAAACCCTAACCCTAACCATAACCCTAAACCAAATCCAAATCCTAACCCTAAACCTAACCCTAACCCAAACCCTAACCCTAACCCTAACCCTAACCCTAACCCTAATTCTAAACCTAAACCTTACCCTAACCCTAACCCAAACCCTAACCCTAAACCTAAATCTAACAATAACCCTAACCCTAACACAAAACCTAACCCAAACCCTAACTCTTACCCTAACCCTAACACTAACCCTAAACCAATTAAACCCTAATGGAAACCGAAACCCTAACGCTAACCCTAACCCTAACCCTAAACCTAACCCTAACTCAAACCCTAAATCTAACCCTAACCCTAACCCTAACACTAAACCTAACCCAAACCCAAACCCTAAACTTAACCCTAACACAAACAGAACCCTAACACTAACTTTAAACCAAACCCTAACCCTAACCCTAACCCTTACCTTAACCCAAATTTTAACCACAACCCTAACCCTAACCCTAACCCAAAACCTAACCCTAAACCTAACCCTAATCCTAATCCTAACACTAACACTAACCCTAACCCTAAACCAAACTCTAAACCTAAGCCTAACCCAAACCCAAAGCCTAAAACTAAGCCTAATCCTAACCCTAACCCTAACCCTAACACAAAACCAAACCCTAACCCTAACCATAACCCTATCCGTAACCCTAAACCTAACCCTAAACCTAACCCAAACCAAACCCTAACCCTATCCATAACCCTAACCCTAAACCTAATCCTAACCCTAAACCTAACCCTAAACCTTACCCTAAACTAACCCTAACCCTAAACCTAACCCTAAACCTAAGCCTAACCCAAACCCAAATCCTAAAACTAAGCCTAATTCTAACCCTAACCTTAACCCTAACCCTAACCCTAACACAAAACCAAACCCTAACCCTAACCATAAACCTAACCCTAAACCTAACCCTAACCCTAACCCAAACCCAACCCTAACCCTATCCATAACCCTAAACCTAACCCTAACCCTAACCCTAAACAAAAACCTAACCCTAAACCTTACCCTAACCCTAACCCTAACACTAACCCTAAACCTAAGCCTAACCCAAACCCAAACACGAACACTAAGCCTAATCCGAAACCTAACCCTAAACCTAACCCTAACACAAAACCAAACCCTAAAGCGAACCTTAACCCTAACCCTAACCCTAACACTAAACCAAACCCTAACCCTAACGGTAAACCTAAACCTAACCCTACCCCAAACCCTAACCCTAACCATAACCGTAACCCTAACCCAAACCCTTACCCTTAACCTAACCCTAACCCTAACCCAAACCCAAACTCTAAACCTAACGGTAACCCTAACCCTAACCCTAACCCTAACCCTAACCCTAAACCTAACACTAACCCTAACCCTAACCGAAACCAAACCCTAACTCTAAACCTAAACGTAACCCTAACCAAAACCCAAACCTTAACCCTAATCTTAACCCTAACCCTAACCCTAAACCTAACCCAAACCCTAACCCTAACACTAATCCAAACCCTAAACATAACCTTAAGCCTCACCCCTAACCCCTAACCCTAAAATTAACCCTAACCCTAAACCTAAACCTAACCCAAAACCTAACCATAAACCTAACCCTAACCCTAAACCTAACCCTACCCCAAACCAAACCCTAACCCTGACCCGAACCCTAACTCTAACCGAAACCCTAAACATAACCCTAATCCAAATCCAAACCCTAACCCTAACCCTAACATTAACCCAAACCCTAACCCGAACGGTAACCCTAACCCTAACCCTAACCCAAACCCTAACCCAAACCCAAACCCTAACCCTAACCCTAACCCTAACCCTAAACCTAAGCCTAACCCAAACCCAAACACTAACACTAAGCCTAATACTAACCCTAACCCTAACCCTAACCCTAAACCTAACACAAAACCAAACCCTAAAGCGAACCTTAACCCTAACCCTAACCCTAACACAAATCAAATCCTAACCCTAACCCTAACTCTAACCCTAACCCTAACCGAAACCGTAACCCTAACACTAACCCTAACACTAACCCTAACCCAAACCAAACCCTTACCCTAACCCTAAACCTAACCCTCACCCAAACCCAAACCCTAACCCTAACCATAACCCTAAACCAAATCCAAATCCTAACCCTAAACCTAACCCTAACCCAAACCCTAACCCTAACCCTAACCCTAACCCTAATTCTAAACCTAAACCTTACCCTAACCCTAACCCAAACCCTAACCCTAAACCTAAATCTAACAATAACCCTAACCCTAACACTAAACCTAACCCAAACCCTAACTCTTACCCTAACCCTAACACTAACCCTAACCCAAACCAAACCCTAAAGGAAACCGAAACCCTAACGCTAACCCTAACCCTAACCCTAAACCTAACCCTAACTCAAACCCTAAATCTAACCCTAACCCTAACCCTAATACTAAACCTAACCGAAACCCAAACCCTAAACTTAACCCTAACACAAACAGAACCCTAACACTAACTCTAAACCAAACCCTAACCCTAACCCTAACCCTTACCTTAACCCAAATTTTAACCACAACCCTAACCCTAACCCTAACCCAAAACCTAACCCTAAACCTAACCCTAATCCTAATGCTAACCCTAACACTAACCCTAACCCTAAACCAAACCCTAAACCTAAGCCTAACCCAAACCCAAAGCCTAAAACTAAGCCTAATCCTAACCCTAACCCTAACCCTAACCCTAACCCTAAAACAAAACCAATCCCTAACCCTAACCATAACCCTATCCCTAACACTAAACCTAACCCTAAACCTAACCCAAACCAAACCCTAACCCTATCCATAACCCTAACCCTAAACCTAACCCTAAACCTTACCCTAAACTAACCCTAACCCTAAACCTAAGCCTAAACCAAACCCAAATCCTAAAAATAAGCCTAATTCTAACCCTAACCTTAACCCTAACCCTAACACAAAACCAAACCCTAACCCTAACCCTAACCCTAACCCTAAACCTAACCCTAACCCTAACCCTAACCCAAACCAAACCCTAACCCTATCCATAACCCTAAACCTAACCCTAACCCTAAACCTAACCCTAAACCTTACCCTAACCCTAACCCTAAGCCTAACCCTAAACCTAAGCCTAACCCAAACCCAAACCCGAACACTAAGCCTAATCCTAAACCTAACCCTATACCTAACCCTAACACAAAACCAAACCAAAACCCTAACCATAACCCTAACCCTAAACCTAACCCTAACCCTAACCCAAACCAAACCATAACCCTATCCATAACCCTAAACCTAAACCTAACCCTAACCCTAACCAAAAACCTAACCCTAAACCTTACCCTAACCCTAACCCTAACCCTAAACCTAAGCCTAACCCAAACCCAAACCTTAACACTAAGCCTAATCCTAAACCTAACCCTAAACCTAACCCTAACACAAAACCAAACCCAAAAGCGAATCCTAACCCTAACCCTAACACTAAACCAAACCCTAACCCTAACGGTAACCCTAAACCTAACCCTAACCCAAACCCTAACCCTAACCCTTACCCTAACCCAAACCCTTACCCTTAACCTAATCCTAACCCTAACCCAAACCCAAACTCTAAACCTAACGGTAACCCTAACCCTAAACCTAACCCTAAACCTAACACTAACTCTAACCCTAACCGAAACCAAACCCTAACCCTAAACCTAAACGTAACCCTAACCCAAACCCAAACATAAACCCTAATCTTAACCCTAACCCTAACCCTAAACCTAACCCAAAACCTAACCCTAACACTAACTCAAACCCTAAACATAACCTTAAGCCTCACCCCTAACCCCTAACCCTAAAACTAACCCTAACCCTAAACCTAAACCTAACCCAAAACCTAACCATAAACCTAACCCTAACCCTAACCCTAACCCTATCGCAAACCAAACCCTAACCCTGACCCGAACCCTAACTCTAACCGAAACCCTAAACATAACGCTAATCCAAATCCAAACCCTAACCCTAACCCTAACCCTAACACTAACCCAAAACCAAACCCTAACAGTAACCCTAACCCTAACCCTAACCTAAACCCAAACCCTTACCCTAATCCTAAACCTAACCCTAACCTAAGCCTAACCCAAACCCAAACACTAACTCTAAGGCTAATCCCAAGCCTAAACCTAACTCTAAACCTAACCCAAAACCTAACCCTAACCCTAAATCTAACCCTAAAACTAACCTTAACCCAAACCCAAACCCTAAACCTAACCCTAACCCTAAACCTAACGCTCACCATATACCTAAACCAAACCCTATCCCTAAACCTAACCTTAAACCTAACACTAACCCTAACCCTAAACCTAACCCAAACCCTAACACTAACCCTAACCCTAACCCTAAACCTAATCCAAACCCAAACCCTAACCCTAACCCTAATCCTAACCCTAATCCTAACCCTAGCACTAACCCTAACCAAACCCCTAACCCTAACCCTAATCCTCACACTAACCCTAACCCTAACCGTAATACTAACTCTAAACCTAACCCAAACCCTAATCCTCACCCTAACCGAAACCCTAACGCTAACCCTAACACTAACCCTAACCCAAACCCAAACACTAACCATAACCCTAAACCTAACCCTAACCCTAACCCTAAGCCTAAGCCTAAACGAAACCCTAACCCAAACCCTAAACCAAACCCAAACCCTAACCCTAACCCTAACCCAAACCCAAACCCAAACCCAAACCCTAATCCTAACACAAACACAAACCAAACCGAA
>CM069539.1:76164525-76192025 GCA_035773235.1 Eospalax fontanierii
TAACGCTAACCCTAACCCTAACCCTAATTCTACACCTAAACCTTTCCCTAACCCTAAGCCAAAACCTAACCCTAAACCTAAATCTAAGCCTAACCCTAACCCTAACACTAAACCTAACACATACCCTAACCCTTACCCTAAACCTAACACTAACCCTAAAACAAACCAAACCCTAAAGGAAACCCAAACCCTAACGCTAACCCTAACCCTAACCCTAAACCTAACCCTAACTCAAACGCTAAACCTAACCCCAATCCTAAACCTAACCCAAACCCAAACCCTAAACTTAACCCTAACACAAACAGAACCCTAAACCTAACTCTAAACCAAACCCTAACCCTAACCCTAACCCTTACCTTAACCCAAATTTTAACCTCAACCCTAACCCTAACCCTAACCCAAAACCTCACCCTAAACCTAACCCTAATCCTAATCCTAACCCTACTACTAACCCTAACCCTAAACCAAACCCTAAACCTAAGCCTAACCCAAACCCAAACCCTAAAACTAAGCATAATCCTAACCCTAACCCTAACCCTAACCCTAACACAAAACCAAACCCTAACCCTAACCATAACCCTAACCCTAACCCTAAACCTAACCCTAACCCTAACCCAAACCAAACCCTAACCCTATCCATAACCCTAACCCTAACCCTTTCCCTGACCCAAACCCTATCACTAACCCTTGCCCTAAACCTAACACAAACCCAAACCCTAACTCTAAACCTAAACCTAACCCAATCCCTAACCCTAAATGTAAACCTAAGCCTAACCCTAAACAAAATCCAAACCCTAACACTAACCCTAACCCTAACCCAAACAAAAACCTAACCCTAACCCTAATACTAACCCTAACCCTAACCCTAACCCTAATCATCACCTTAACCGAAACCCTAACGCTAACCCAAACACTAACCCTAACCCAAACCCAAACACTAACCATAACCCTAAACCTAACCCTAACCCTAAGCCTAAGCCTAAACGAAACCCTAACCCAAACCCTAAACCAAACCCAAACCCTAACCCTAACCATAACCCAAACCCAAACCCAAACCCAAACCCTAACCCTAACCCTAACCCAAACCGAAACCCTAACACTAACCCTAGCCCTAAACCTAACCCAAACCCACACCCTAATCCTAACACTAACCCTAACCCTAACCCGAACCCAAACCCTAACGTTAACCCTACCATCACCCTAACCCAAACCCTAACCCTAACACTAACCCTAACACTAACCCTAACCCAAACCAAACCCTAGACCTAACCCTAAACGAAACCCTCACGCAAACCCCAACCCTAACTGTAACCCTAACCCTAACCCTAACCCTGAACCCTATCCCGAAACCTAAACCAAACCCTAACCCTAATTCTAACCCTAACCCTAAACCAAACCCTAATCCTCACACTAACCCTAACCCTATCCCAAACCCAAACCCTAACGTTAACCCTACCCTCACTCAAACTCAAACCCTAACCCTAACCCAAACCCAAATCCTAACCCTAAACCTAACCCTAATCCAAACCCTAACCCTAACCCTAACCCATACTAAACCCTAACCGAAACTCAAAAAATAACCCTAAACCTAACCCTAACCGTAAACCTAACAATAAGTCAAACCCAAACCCTAACCCTAACCCTAATCCTAATCCTAAACCTAACCCAAACCCAAACCATAAACTTAACCCTAACCCTAATCCTAACCCTAACCCAAACGCTAACCCTAACCCTATCCCTAACCCAAAACCTAACCCTAACCCTATCCGAAACCCAAACCGTAAACCTAACCATAACCCAAACACAACCCTAACACTAACTCTAACCCAAAACCTAAACCTAAACCAAACCCAAACCCAAACCCTAACCCTAACCCTAAACCTAACCCTAATCCAAAACCTAACCCTAACCGTAATCCATACCAAACGCAAACCGAAAATCAAACGCTAACGCTAACCCTAACCCTAACCCTAAACCTAACCCTAACCCTAAGTCTAAACCTAACCCAAACCCGAACCCTAACCCTAACTCAAACCCAAACTCTAACCCTAAACCTAACCCTAACCCAAACCCTAACCCTAACCCTAAAAGTAACCCAAAACCTAACCCTAACCCTAACCCTAACCCTAACCCAACCCCTAACTGTAAACCTAACCCTACCCCTAACCCTAACCCTAACCCTAATCCTCACCCTAACCCAAATCCTAACCCTAACAATAACCCTAAACCTAACCCAAACCCAAACCCTAACCCTAACCCTAACCTAAGCCTAAAACAAACCCGAATCCAAACCCTAAACCAAACCCAAACCCTAACCCTAACCCTGACCCTAACACAAAACCAAAACCAAACCCTAACACTAACCCTAACCCTAACACAAACCCTAACCCTAACCCTAGCCCTAAACCTAACCCAAACCCAAACCCTAATCCTAACACTAACCCTAACCATAACCCGAACCCTAACCATAACCCAAAACCTAACCCTAACCCTAACTCTAACCCTAACAC
The DNA here is from genome assembly GCA_035773235.1 of Eospalax fontanierii. Classification (NCBI taxonomy): domain Eukaryota; kingdom Metazoa; phylum Chordata; class Mammalia; order Rodentia; family Spalacidae; genus Eospalax; species Eospalax fontanierii. The sequence goes on from CM069539.1 coordinate 76,167,036, forward strand.
AAATCCTAACCTTAACCCTAACTCTAACCCTAACCCTAACCCAAACGGTAACCCTATAACTAAACCTAACACGAACCCTAAACCAAACCAAGCCCGTACCCTAACCCTAAACCTAACCCTCACCCAAATCCAAACCCTAACCCTAAACATAACCCTAAAACAAACCCAAATCCTAACCCTAACACAAACCCTAATCCTAACCCTAACACTAACACTAATTCTAAACCTAAGCCTTACCCTAACCCTAACCCAAACCCTAACCCTAAACCTAAATCTAACCCTAACCCTAACATTAAACCTAACCCAAACCCTAACGTTACCCTAACCCTAACACTAACCCTAACACAAACCAAACCCTAAAGGAAACCCAAACCCTAACGCTAACCCTAACCCTAATCCTAAACCTAACCCAAACCCAAACCCTAAACTTAACCCTAACACAAACAGAACCCTAACACTAACTCTAAACCAAACCCTAACCCTAACCCTAACCCTTACCTTAACCCAAATTTTAACCCCAACCCTAACCCTAACCCAAAACCTAACCCTAAACCTAACCCTAATCCTAATCCTAACCCTATCGCTAACCCTAACCTTAAACCAAACCCTAAACCTAAGCCTAACCCAAACCCAAACCCTAAAACTAAGCCTAATCCTAACCCTAACCCTAACACAAAACCAAACCCTAACCCTAACCATAACCCTAACCCTAACCCTAAACCTAACCATAACCCTAACCCAAACCAAACCCTAACCCTATTAATAACCCTAAACCTAACCCTAACCCTAACCCTAAACCTAACCCTAAACCTTACCCTAAACCTAAACCTAACCCTAACCCTAACCCTAAACCTAAGCCTAACCCAAACCCAAACCCTAACACTAAGCCTAATCCTAACCCTAACCCTAAACATAACCCTAACACAAAACCAAACCCTAAAGTGAACCTTAACCCTAACCCTAACCCTAACGGTAACCCTAACCCTAACCCTAACCCAAACCCTAATCCTAAACTTAACCCTAACCCAAACCCAAACCCAAACCCTAACCCTAACCCTAAACCCTATCCCGAAACCTAAACCAAACCCTAACCCTAATTCTAACCCTAACCCTAACCCAAACCCTAATCCTCACACTAACCCTAACCCTATCCCAAACCCAAACCCTAACGTTAACCCTACCCTCACTCTAACCCAAACCCTAACCCTAACTCAAACCCAAATCCTAACCCTAAACCTAACCCTAATCCAAACCCTAACCCTAACCCTAACCCATACCAAACCCTAACCGAAACTCAAATAATAACCCTAAACCTAACCCTAACCGTAAACCTAACAATAAGTCAAACACAAACCCTAACCCTAACCCTAATCCTAATCCTAAACCTAACCCAAACCCAAACCATAAACTTAACCCTAACCCTAATCCTAACCCTAACCCAAACCCTAAACCTAACCCTATCCCTAACCCAAGCCCTAACTGTAAACCTAACCCTAACCCTAACCCTAAACCCTAACCCTAAACCTAACCCTATCGCTAACCCAAAACCTAACCCTAACCCTACCCGAAACCCAAACGGTAACCCTAACCCTAACCCAAACACAACTCTAACACTAACTCTAACCCAAAACCTAAACCTAAACCAAACCCAAACCCAAACCCTAACCCTAAACCTAACCCTAATCCAAGCCCTAACCCTAACCGTAATCCATACGAAACGCAAACCGAAAATCAAACGCTAACGCTAACCCTAACCCTAACCCTAAACCTAACCCTAACCCTAAGCCTAAACCTAACCCAAACCCGAACCCAAACCCGAACCCTAACCCTTACTCAAACCCAAACTCTAACCCTAAACCTAACCCTAACCCAAAACCTAACCCTAACCCTAAAAGTAACCCAAAACCTAACCCCAAACCTAACCCTAACCCTAACCCAAGCCCTAACTGTAAACCTAACCCTAACCCTAACCCTAAACCTAAACCTCACCCTAACACAAATCCTAACCCTAACAATAACCCTAAACCTAACCCAAACCCAAACACTAACCCTAACCCTAAACCCATCCCTAACCCTAACCCTAAGCCTAAAACAAACCCTAATCCAAACCCTAACCCAAACCCAAACCCTAAAACTAAACGTGACCCTAAACCAAACCCAAAACCAAACACTAACACTCAGCCTAACCCTAAGACAAACCCTAACCCTAACCCTAGCCCTAAACCTAACACAAACCCAAACCCTAATCCTAACACTAACCCTAACCCTAACCCGAACCCTAACCATAACCCAAAACCTAAACCTAACCCTAACTCTAACCCTAACACAAATCCTAACCCTAACCCTAACTCTAACCCTAACCCTAACCCAAACCGTAACCCTAAAACTAACCCTAACACTAACCCTAACCCAAACCAAGCCCTTACCCTAACCCTAAACCTAACCCTCACCCAAACCCAATCCCTAACCCTAACCATAACCCTAAACCAAACCCAAATCCTAACCCTAAACCTAACCCTAATCCAAACCCTAACCCTAACCCTAACCCTAACCCTAATTCTACACCTAAACCTTACCCTAACCCTAACCCAAACCCTAACCCTAAACCTAAATCTAACCCTAACGCTAACCCTAACACTAACCCTAACCCAAACCCAAACACTAACCATAACCCTAAACCTAACCCTAACCCTAAGCCTAAGCCTAAACGAAACCCTAACCCAAACCCTAAACCAAACCCAAACCCTAACCCTAACCATAACCCAAACCCAAACCCAAACCCAAACCCTAACCCAAACCCTAACCCTAACCGAAACCCTAACACTAACCCTAGCCCTAAACCTAACCCAAACCCACACCGTAATCCTAACACTAACCCTAACCCTAACCCGAACCCAAACCCTAACGTTAACCCTACCCTCACCCTAACCCAAACCCTAACCCTAACACTAACCCTAACACTAACCCTAACCCAAACCAAACCCTAGACCTAACCCTAAACGAAACCCTCATGCAAACCCCAACCCTAACTGTAACCCTAACCCTAACCCTAACCCTAAACCCTATCCCAAAACCTAAACCAAACCCTAACCCTAATTCTAACCCTAACCCTAACCCAAACCCTAATCCTCACACTAACCCTAACCCTATCCCAAACCCAAACCCTAACTTTAACCCTACCCTCACTCTAACCCAAACCCTAACCCTAACCCAAACCCAAATCCTAACCCTAAACCTAACTCTAATCCAAACCCTAACCCTAACCCTAACCCATACTAATCCCTAACCTAAACTCAAACAATAACCCTAAACCTAACCCTAACCGTAAACCTAACAATAAGTCAAACCCAAACCCTAACCCTAACCCTAATCCTAATCCTAAACCTAACCCAAACCCAAACCATAAATTTAACCCTAACCCTAATCCTAACCCTAACCCAAACCCTAACCCTAAACCTATCCCTAACCCAAAACCTAACCCTAACCCTATCCGAAACCCAAACCGTAACCCTAACCCTAACCCAAACACAACCCTAACACTAACTCTAACCCAAAACCTAAACCTAAACCAAACCCAAACCCAAACCCTAACCCTAACCATAAACCTAACCCTAATCCAAAACCTAACCCTAACCGTAATCCATACCAAACGCAAACCGAAAATCAAACGCTAACGCTAACCCTAACCCTAACCCTAAACCTAACCCTACCCCTAAGCCTAAACCTCACCCAAACCCGAACCCTAACCCTAACTCAAACCCAAACTCTAACCCTAAACCTAACCCTAACCAAAATCCTAACCCTAACCCTAAAAGTAACCCAAAACCTAACCCTAACCCTATCCCTAACCCTAACCCAAGCCCTAACTGTAAACCTAAACCTAACCCTAACCCTAACCCTAACCATTTTCCTCACCCTAACCCAAATCCTAACCCTAACAGTAACCCTAAACCTAACCCAAACCCAAACCCTAACCCAAACCCAAACCCTAACCCTAACCCTGACCCTAACCCAATCCCAAAACCAAACCCTAACACTAACCCTAACCCTAACACAAACCCTAACCCTAACCCTAGCCTTAAACCTAACCCAAACCCAAACCCTAATCCTAACCCTAACCCTAACCCTAACCCGAAACCTAACCATAACCCAAAACCTAACCCTAACCCTAAATCTAACCCTAACACAAATCCTAACCCTAACCCTAACTCTAACCCTAACCCTAACCCTAACCGTAACCCTAAAACTAACCCTAACCCTAACCTTAACCCTAACCCAGACCCTACCCTAACACTAAACCTAACCCTCACCCAAACCCAAACCCTAACCCTAACCATAACCCTAAACCAAACCCAAATTCTAACCCTAAACCTAACCCTAACACAAACCCTAACCCTAACCCTAACCCTAACCCTAACCCTAATTCTAAACCTAAACCTTACCCTAATCCTAACCCAAACCCTAACCCTAAACCTAAATCTAACCCTAACCCTAACCCTAACACTAAACATAACCCAAACCCTAACCCTTACCCTAACCCTAACACTAACCCTAACACAAACCAAACCCTAAAGGAAACCCAAACCCTAACGCTAACCCTAACCCTAACCCTAAACCTAACCCTAACTCAAACGCTAACCCTAACCCTAATCCTAAACCTAACCCAAACCCAAACCCTAAACTTAACCCTAACAGAAACAGAACCCTAACACTAACTCTAAACCAAACCCTAACCCTAACCCTAACCCTTACCTTAACCCAAATTTTAACCCCAACCCTAACCCGAACCCAAAACCTAACCCTAAACCTAACCCTAATCCTAATCCTAACCCTATCGCTATCCCTAACCTTAAACCAAACCCTAAACCTAAGCCTAACCCAAACCCAAACCCTAAAACTAAGCCTAATCCTAACCCTAACCCTAACACAAAACCAAACCCTAACCCTAACCATAACCCTAACCCTATCCCTAAACCTAACCCTAACCCTAACCCAAACCAAATCCTAACCCTATTAATAACCCTAAACCTAACACTAACCCTAACCCTAAACCTAACCCTAAACCTTACCCTAACCCTAACCCTAACCCTAACCGTAACCCTAACCCTAACCCTAAACCTAAGCCTAACCCAAACCCAAACCCTAACACTAAGCCTAATCCTAACCCCAACCCTAAACCTAACCCTAACACAAAACCAAACCCTAAAGCGAACCTTAACCGTAACCCCAACCCTAACACTAACCCAAACCCTAACCCTAACGGTAACCCTAAACCTAACCCTAACCCAAAACCTAACCCTAACCCTAACCCTAACCCAAACCCTAACCCTAACCCTTTCCCTTAACCAAAACCCAACCCTAACCCTATTCGAAACCCAAACCGTAACCCTAACCCTAATCCAAACACAACCCTAACACTAACTCTAACCCAAAACCTAAACCTAAACCAAACCCAAACCCAAACCCTAACCCTAACACTAAACCTAACCCTAATCCAAAACCTAACCCTAACCGTAATCCATACCAAACGCAAACCGAAAATCAAACGCTAACGCTAACCCTAACCCTAACCCAAAACCTAACCCTAACCCTAAGCCTAAACCTAACCCAAACCCGAACCCTAACCCTAACTCAAACCCAAACTCTAACCCTAAACCTAACCGTAATCCAAACCCTAACCCTAACCCTAAAATAACCCAACACCTAACCCTAACGCTAACCCTAACCCTAACCCAAGCCCTAACTGTAAACCTAACCCTAACCCTAACCCTAACCCTAACCCTAATCCTCACCCTAACCCAAATCCTAACCCTAAAAATAACCCTAAACCTAACCCAAACCCAAACCCTAACCCAAACTCAAACCCTAACCCTAACCCTGACCCTAACCCAAACCCAAAACCAAACCCTAACACTAACCCTAACGCTAACACAAACCCTAACCCTAACCCTAGAACTAAACCTAACCCAAACCCAAACCCTAATCCTAACACTAACCCTAACCCTAACCTGATCCCTAACCATAACCCAAAACCTAACCCTAACCCTAACTCTAACCCTAACACAAATCCTAACCCTAACCCTAAGTCTAACCCTAACCCTAACCCAAACCGTAACCCTTAAACTAACCCTAACACTAACCTTAACCCAAACCAAGGCCGTACCCTAACCCTAAACCTAACCCTCACCCAAACCCAAACCCTAACCCTAACCATAACCCTAAACCAAACCCAAATCCTAACCCTAAACCTAACCCTAACACAAATCCTAACCCTAACCCTAACCCTAACCCTAATTCTAAACCTAAACTTTACCCTAACCCTAACCCAAACCCTAACCCTAAACCTAAATCTAACCCTAACCCTAAATCTAACACTAAACCTAACCCAAACCCTAACCCTTACCCTAACCCTAACACTAACCCTAACACAAACCAAACCCTAAAGGAAACCCAAACCCTAACGCTAACCCTAAACCTAATCCTAAACCTAACCCAAACCCAAACCCTAAACTTAACCCTAACACAAACAGAACCCTAACACTAACTCTAAACCAAACCCTAACCCTAGCCCTAACCCTTACCTTAACCCAAATTTTAACCCCAACCCTAACCCTAACCCAAAACCTAACCCTAAACCTAACCCTAATCCTAATCCTAACCCTATCGCTAACCCTAACCTTAAACCAAACCCTAAACCTAAGCCTAACCCAAACCCAAACCCTAAAACTAAGCCTAATCCTAACCCTAACCCTAACACAAAACCAAACCCTAACCCTAACCATAACCCTAACCCTAACCCTAAACCTAACCATAACCCTAACCCAAACCAAACCGTAACCCTATTAATAACCCTAAACCTAACCCTAACCCTAACCCTAAACCCAACCCTAAACCTTACCCTAAACCTAAACCTAACCCTAACCCTAACCCTAAACCTAAGCCTAACCCAAACCCAAACCCTAACACTAAGCCTAATCCTAACCCTAACCCTAAACCTAACTCTAACACAAAACCAAACCCTAAAGCGAACCTTAACCCTAACCCTAACCCTAACGGTAACCCTAACCCTAACCCTAACCCAAACCCTAATCCTAAACCTAACCCTAACCCAAACCCAAACCCAAACCCTAACCCTAACCCTAAAGCCTATCCCGAAACCTAAATCAAACCCTAACCCTAATTCTAACCCTAACCCTAACCCAAACCCTAATCCTCACACTAACCCTAACCCTAACCCAAACCCAAACCCTAACGTTAACCCTACCCTCACACTAACCCAAACCCCAACCCTAACTCAAACCCAAATCCCAACCCCAAACCTAACCCTAATCCAAACCCTAACCCTAACCCTAACCCATACCAAACCCTAACCGAAACTCAAACAATAACCCTAAACCTAACCCTAACCGTAAACCTAACAATAAGTCAAACCCAAACCCTAACAATAATCCTAATCCTAATCCTAAACCTAACCCAAACCCAAACCATAAACTTAACCCTAACCCTAATCCTAACCCTTACCCAAACCCTAAACCTAACCCTATCCCTAATCCAAAACCTAACCCTAACCCTACCCGAAACCCAAACGATAACCCTAACCCTAACACAAACACAACCCTAACACTAACTCTAACCCAAAACCTAAACCTAAACCAAACCCAAACCCAAACCCTAACCCTAAACCTAACCCTAATCCAAGCCCTAACCCTAACCGTAATCCATACCAAACGCAAACCGAAAATCAAACGCTAACGCTAACCCTAACCCTAACCCTAAACCTAACCCTAACCATAAGCCTAAACCTAACCCAAACCCGAACCCTAACCCAAACTCAAACCCAAACTCTAACCCTAAACCTAACCCTAACCCAAAACCTAACCCTAACCCTAAAAGTAACCCAAAACCTAACCCTAACCCTAACCCTAACCCTAACCCAAGCCCTAACTGTAAACCTAACCCTAACCCTAACCCTAACCCTAATCCTCACCCTAACCCAAATCCTAACCCTAACAATAACCCTAAACCTAACCCAAACCCAAACACTAACCCTAACCCTAACCCCAACCCTAACCCTAACCCTAAGCCTAAAAAAAACCCTAATCAAAACCCAAACCCAAACCCAAACTCTGACCCTAACCCTGACACTAAACCAAACCCAAAACCAAACCCTAACACTAACCCTAACCCTAACCCTAACCCAAAGCCTAACCCTAACCCTAACCCTAGCCCTAAACCTAACACAAACCCAAACCCTAATCCTAACACTAACCCTAACCCTAACCCGAATCCTAACCATCACCCAAAACCTAACCCTAACCCTAACTCTAACCCTAACACAAATCCTAACCCTAACCCTAACTCTAACCCTAACCCTAACCCAAACCGTAACCCTAAAACTAACCCTAACACTAACCCTAACCCAAACCAAGCCCTTACCCTAACCCTAAACCTAACCCTCACCCAAACCCAAGCCCTAACCCTAACCATAACCCTAAACCAAACCCAAATCCTAACCCTAAACCTAACCCTAATCCAAACCCTAACCCTAACCCTAACCCTAACCCTAATTCTACACCTAAACCTTACCGTAACCCTAACCCAAACTCTAACCCTAAACCTAAATCTAACCCGAACCCTAACCCTAACACTAAACCTAACCCAAACCCTAACCCTTACCCTAACCCTAACACTAACCCTAACACAAACCAAACCCTAAATGAAACCCAAACCCTAACGCTAACCCTAACCCTAACCCTAAACCTAACCCTAACTCAAACGCTAACCCTAACCCTAATCCTAAACCTGACCCAAACCCAAACCCTAAACTTAACCCGAACACAAACAGAACCCTAACACTAACTCTAAACCAAACCCTAAACCTAACCCTAACCCTTACCTTAACCCAAATTTTAAACCCAACCCTAACCCTAACCCTAACCATAACCCAAATCCTAACCCTAACCCTAACTCTAACCCTAACACAAATCCTAACCCTAACCCTAAGTCTAACCCTAACCCTAACCCAAACCGTAACCCTAAAACTAACCCTAACCCTAACCTTAACCCAAACCAAGCCCGTACCCTAACCCTAAACCTAACCCTCAAACAAACCCAAACCCTAACCCTAACCATAACCCTAAACCAAAACCAAATCCTAACCCTAAACCTAACCCTAACACAAACCCTAACCCTAACTCTAACCCTAACCCTAATTCTAAACCTAAACCTTAACCTAACCCTAACCCAAATCCTAACCCTAAACCTAAATCTAACCCAAACCCTAACACGAAACCTAACCCAAACCCTAACCCTTACCCTAACCCTAACACTAACCCTAACACAAACCAAACCCTAAAGGAAACCCAAACCCTAACGCTAAACCTAACCCTAATCCTAAACCTAACCCAAACCCAAACCCTAAACTTAACCCTAACACTAACAGAACCCTAACACTCACTCTAAACCAAACCCTAACCCTAACCCTAACCCTTACCTTAACCCAAACTCTAATCCCAACCCTAACCATAACCTAAAACCTAACCCTAAACCTAACCCTAATTCTAGTCCTAACCCTATCGCTAACCCTAACCCTAACGCTCACCCAAACCCTAACCCTAACCCTAACCCTAACCCTAACCCTAACCCTAAACCAAATCCTAACCCTAACCCTAACCCTAACCCTAACCGAAACCCTAACCCTAACTATAACCCTAACCCTAACCCTAAACCTAACCCTAACCCTAACCCAAACCAAACCGTAACCCTATTAATAACCCTAAACCTAACCCTAACCCTAACCCTAAACCTAACCCTAAACCTTACCCTAACCCTAACCCTAACCCTAACCCTAAACCTAAGCCTAACCCAAACCCAAACCCTAACACTAAGCCTAATCCTAACCCTAACCCTAAACCTAACCCTAACACAAAACCAAAACCTAAAGCGAACCTTAACCCTAACCCTAACCCTAACGGTAACCCAAACCCTAACCCTAACCCAAACCCTAATCCTAAACCTAACCCTAACCCAAACCCAAACCCAAACCCTAACCCTAACCCTAAACCCTATCCCGAAACCTAAACCAAACCCTAACCCTAATTCTAACCCTAACCCTATCCCAAACCATAATCCTCACACTTACCCTAACCCTAACCCAAACCCAAACCCTAACGTTAACCCTACCCTCACTCTAACCCAAACCCTAACCCTAACTCAAACCCAAATCCTAACCCTAAACCTAACCCTAATCCAAACCCTAACCCTAACCCTAACCCATACCAAACCCTAACCGAAACTGAAACAATAACTCTAAACCTAACCCTAACCGTAAACCTAACAATAAGTCAAACCCAAACCCTAACCCTAATCCTAATCCTAATCCTAAACCTAACCCAAACCCAAACCATAAACTTAACCCTAACCCTAATCCTAACCCTTACCCAAACCCTAAACCTAACCCTATCGCTAGCCCAGTACCTAACCCTAACCCTACCCGAGACCCAAACGGTAACCCTAACCCTAGCCCACACACAACCCTAACACTAACTCTAACCCAAAACCTAAACCTAAAGCAAACCCAAAGACAAACCCTAACCCTAAGCCTAACCCTAATCCAAGCCCTAACCCTAACCGTAATCCATACCAAACGCAAACCGAAAATCAAACGCTAACGCTAACCCTAACCCTAACCCTAAACCTAACCCTAACCCTAAGCCTAAACCTAACCCAAACCCTAACACTAACCCTAACCCTAACCCAAACACTAACCTTAGCACTACGCCTAACCCTAACCCTAAACCTAAGTCTAAGCCTAAACGAAACCCTAACCCAACACCTAAACTAAACCCAAATCCAAAACCAAATCCTAACACTAACCCTAACCCTAACCGAAACACTAACACTAACCCTAGCCCTAAACCTAACCCAAACCCACACCCTAATCCTAACACTAACCCTAACCCTAACCCGAACCCAAACCCTAACGTTAACCCTACCCTCACCCTAACCCAAACCCTAACCCTAACACTAACCCTAACAGTAACCCTAACCCAAACCAAACCCTAGACCTAACCCTAAACGAAACCCTCACGCAAACCCCAACCCTAACTGGAACCCTAACCCTAACCCTAACACGAAACCCTATCCCGAAACCTAAACCAAACCCTAACCCTAATTCTAACCCTAACCCTAAAACAAACCCTAACGTTAACCCTACCCTCACTCTAACCCAAACCCTAACCCTAACCCAAACCCAAATCCTAACCCTAAACCTAACCCTAATCCAAACCCTAACCCTAACCCTAACCCATACTAAACCCTAACCGAAACTCAAACAATAACCCTAAACCTAACCCTAACCGTAAACCTAACAATAAGTCAAACCCAAACCCTAACCCTAACCCAAAACCTAACCCTAACCTTAACCCTAACCCAAACCCTAACCCTAACCCTAACCCTAACCCAAACCCTTACCCTTAACCTAACCCTAACCCTAACCCCAACCCAAACTCTAAACCTAACGGTAACCCTAACCCTAACCCTAACCCTAAACCTAACACTAACTCTAACCCTAACCCTAACCGAAACCAAACCCTAACCCTAAACCTAAACGTAACCCTAACCCAAACCCAAACCTTAACCCTAATCTTAACCCTAACCCTAACCCTAAACCTAACCCAAACCCTAACCCTAACCCTATCCCTAACCCAAAACCTAACCCTAACCCTATCCGAATCCCAAACCGTAACCCTAACCCTAACCCAAACACAACCCTAACACTTACTCTAACCCAAAAGCTAAACCTAAACCAAACCCAAACCCAACCCCTAACCCTGACCCTAAACCTAACCCTAATCCAAAACCTAACCCTAACCGTAATCCATACCAAACGCAAACCGAAAATCAAACGCTAACGCTAACCCTAACCCTAACCCTAAACCTAACCCTAACCCTAAGCCTAAACCTAACCCAAACCCGAACCCTAACGCTAACTCAAACCCAAACTCTAACCCTAAACCTAACCCTAACCCAAACCCTAACCCTAACCCTAAATGTAACCCAACACCTAACCCTAACCCTAACCCTAACCCTAACCCAAGCCCTAACTGTAAACCTAACCCTAACCCTAACCCTAACCCTAACCCTAATCCTCACCCTAACCCAAAACCTAACCCTTACAAAAACCCTAAACCTAACCCAAACCCAAACCCTAATCCTAACACTAACCCTAACCCTAACCCGAACCCTAACCATAACCCAAAACCTAACCCTAACCCTAACTCTAACCCTAACACAAATCCTAACCCTAACCCTAACTCTAACCCTTACCCTAACCCAAACCGTAACCCTAAAACTAACCCTAGCACTAACCTTAACCCATACCAAGCCCGTACCCTAAACCTAAACCTAACCCTCACCCAAACCCAAACCCTAACTTTAACCATAACCCTAAACCAAACCCAAAACCTAACCCTAAACCTAACCCTAACACAAACCCAAACCCCAACCCTAACCCTAACCCCAAATCTAAACCTAAACCTTACCCTAACCCTAACCCAAACCCTAACCCTAAACCTAAATCTAACCCTAACCCTAACCCTAACACTAAACCTAACACAAACCCTAACCCTTACCCTAACCCTAACACTAACCCTAACCCAAACCAAACCCTAAAGGAAACCCAAACCCTAACGCTAACCCTAAACCTAATCCTAAACCTAACCCAAACCCAAACCCTAAACTTAACCCTAACACAAACAGAACCCTAACACTAACTCTAAACCAAACCCTAACCCTAACCCTAACCCTTACCTTAACCCAAATTTTAACCCCAACCCTAACCCTAACCCAAAACCTAACCCTAAACCTAACCCTAATCCTAATCCTAACCCTATCGCTAACCCTAACCTTAAACCAAACCCTAAACCTAACCCTAACCCTAACCCTAACCATAACCCTAAGCCTAACTCCTATACCCTAACCCTAACCCTAACCCTAATACTAAACCAAAACCATACCCTAACCCTAACCCAAACACAAACCCTAACCCAAACACTAACGCTATCCAAAACCCTAACCCTAACCCTAATCCTAAACCTAATCCTAACCCTAACCCTAACCCTAACCCAACTCCTAAACCTAACCCTAACCCAAAAAATACCCTTACTCTAACCCTAAACCTAACCCAAACCCTAACCCTAAAAATAACCCTAACAGTAACGCAAAACCAAACCCTAACCCTAACCCTAATACAAACCCAAACCCTAACCATAACCTTAAACCTAACCCTAACAGTAACCCAAACCCAAACCCTAACGCTAACCATAACCATAACCCTAACCCAAACCTTACTCTAAACCTTACCCTAACCCAAACCCTAACCCTAAGCCTAACCCTAACCCTAAACCTAAGCCTAACTCAAACCCAAACACTAATCCTAAGCCTAATCTGAACCGTAATCCTCACCATAACCAAACACCTAACACTATTCCTAACCCAAAACCTAACCCTAACCCAAACCCTAACCCTAACCCTAACCATAAACCGAAGCCTAACCCAAACCCAAACATTAACCCTAAGCCTAACCCTAACCCAAACCCTTACTCTAACTCAAACCCTAACCCAAACCCTAACCCTAAGCCTAACCCTAACCCTAACACTAAACCTAAGCCTAACCCAAACCCAAACACGAACCCTAAGCCTAATCCTAACCCTAACCCTACCCCTAACCCTAACCCAAAACCAAACCCAAACCTAACCTTAACCCTAACCCTAACCCTAACCCTAACACAAACCCCAACCCTTTCCGTATTCCTAACCCTAACTCTAACCCAAACCCTAACCCTAACCCTAACCCTAACCCAAACCCAAACCCTTACCTTAACCCTAAACCTAACCCTAACCTAAGCCTAACCCAAACCCAAACCCTAACTCTAACCCTAACCCTAACCCTCACACAAAATCAAACCCTAAAGCGAAACTTAACCCTAACCCTAACCCTAACACTAACCCAAACAATAACCCTAACAGTATCCCTAACCCTAAACCTAACACTAACCCAAACTCTAAATCTAACTCTAACCCAAACCGTAACCCAAACCCTTACCTTAAAGCTAAGCGTAACCCTAACCCAAACCCAAACTCTAAACCTAAAGGTAACACTAACCCTAACCCTAACCCTAACCGTAACACTAACCCTAACCCTAACCGAAACCAAACCCTAACCCAAAACCTAAACGTAACCCTAACCCAAACTCAAATCTTAACCCTAATCTTAACCCTAACCCTAACCCTAAACCTAAGCCAAAGCCTAATCCTAACACTAACCCAAACCCTAACCATAACCCTAAGCCTAACTCCTAACCCCTAACCCTAACCCTAACCCTAATACTAAACCAAAACCATACCCTAACCCTAAACCTAAACCTAACCCAAACACAAACCCGAACCATAACCCTAACCATAAACCTAAACCTAACAGTAACCCAAACCCAAACCCTAAGGCTAACCATAACCATAACCCTAACCCAAAACCTTACTCTAACCCTAACCCTAACTCAAACCGTAACCCTAAGCCTAACCCTAACCGTAACCCTAAACCGAAGCCTAACCCAAACCCAAACATTAACCCTAAGCCTAACCCTAACCCAAACCCTTACTCTAACTCAAACCCTAATCCAAACCCTAACCCTAAGACTAACCCTAACCCTAACGCTAAACCTAAGCCTAACCCAAACCCAAACACGAACTCTAAGCCTAATCCTAACCCTAACCCTACCCCTAACCCTAACCCAAAACCAAACTCAAACCTAACCTTAACCCGAACCCTAACCCTAACACTAACACAAACCCTAACCCTAACCATATCCCTAAACCTAACTCTAACCCAAACCGTAACCCTAACCCTAACCCAAACCCAAACCCTTACCTTAACCCTAAACCTAACCCTAACCTAAGCCTAATCCAAACCCAAACATTAACTCTAATCCTAACCCTAACCCAAAACCTCACCCTAACCCTAAATCTAACCCTAAAACTAACCTTAACCGAAACCCAAACCCTAACCCTAAAATTAATGCTCACCCTATCCCTAACCCAAACCCTATCCCTAAACCTAACCTTAAACCTAACACTAACGCTAACCCTAAACCTAACCCAAACCCTAACCCTAACCCTAAACCTAACCCTAAACCTAACCCAAACCCAAACACTAACCCTATCCAAAACCCTAACCCTAACCCTAATCCTAAACCTAATCCTAACCCTAACCCTAACCCTAACCCAACCCCTAAACCTAACCCTAACCCAAAAAATACCCTTACTCTAACCCTAAACCTAACCCAAACCCTAACCCTAAAAATAACCCTAACAGTAACGCAAAACCAAACCCTAACCCTAACCCTAACCCTAACCCTAATAAAAACCCAAACCCTAACCATAACCTTAAACCTAACCCTAACAGTAACCCAAACCCAAACCCTAACGCTAACCATAACCATAACCCTAACCCAAACCTTACTCTAAACCTTACCCTAACCCAAACCCTAACCCTAAGCCTAACCCTAACCCTAAACCTAAGCCTAACTCAAACCCAAACACTAATCCTAAGCCTAATCTGAACCGTAATCCTCACCATAACCAAACACCTAACACTATTCCTAACCCAAAACCTAACCCTAACCCAAACCCTAACCCTAACCCTAACCATAAACCGAAGCCTAACCCAAACCCAAACATTAACCCTAAGCCTAACCCTAACCCAAACCCTTACTCTAACTCAAACCCTAACCCAAACCCTAACCCTAAGCCTAACCCTAACCCTAACACTAAACCTAAGCCTAACCCAAACCCAAACACGAACCCTAAGCCTAATCCTAACCCTAACCCTACCCCTAACCCTAACCCAAAACCAAACCCAAACCTAACCTTAACCCTAACCCTAACCCTAACCCTAACACAAACCCTAACCCTATCCGTATTCCTAACCCTAACTCTAACCCAAACCCTAACCCTAACCCTAACCCTAACCCAAACCCAAACCCTTACCTTAACCCTAAACCTAACCCTAACCTAAGCCTAACCCAAACCCAAACCCTAACTCTAACCCTAACCCTAACCCTCACACAAAATCAAACCCTAAAGCGAAACTTAACCCTAACCCTAACCCTAACACTAACCCAAACAATAACCCTAACAGTATCCCTAACCCTAAACCTAACCCTAACCCCAACCCTAAATCTAACCCTAACCCAAACCCTAACCCAAACCCTTACCTTAAACCTAACCCTAACCCTAACCCAAACCCAAACTCTAAACCTAACAGTAACCCTAACCCTACCCCAAACCCTAACCGTAACACTAACCCTAACCCTAACCGAAACCAAACCCTAACCCAAAACCTAAACGTAACCCTAACCCAAACTCAAATCTTAACCCTAATCTTAACCCTAACCCTAACCCTAAACCTAAGCCAAAGCCTAATCCTAACACTAACCCAAACCCTAACCATAACCCTAAGCCTAACTCCTAACCCCTAACCCTAACCCTAACCCTAATACTAAACCAAAACCATACCCTAACCCTAAACCTAAACCTAACCCAAACACAAACCCGAACCATAACCCTAACCATAAACCTAAACCTAACAGTAACCCAAACCCAAACCCTAAGGCTAACCATAACCATAACCCTAACCCAAAACCTTACTCTAACCCTAACCCTAACTCAAACCGTAACCCTAAGCCTAACCCTAACCGTAACCCTAAACCGAAGCCTAACCCAAACCCAAACATTAACCCTAAGCCTAACCCTAACCCAAACCCTTACTCTAACTCAAACCCTAATCCAAACCCTAACCCTAAGACTAACCCTAACCCTAACGCTAAACCTAAGCCTAACCCAAACCCAAACACGAACTCTAAGCCTAATCCTAACCCTAACCCTACCCCTAACCCTAACCCAAAACCAAACTCAAACCTAACCTTAACCCGAACCCTAACCCTAACACTAACACAAACCCTAACCCTAACCATATCCCTAAACCTAACTCTAACCCAAACCGTAACCCTAACCCTAACCCAAACCCAAACCCTTACCTTAACCCTAAACCTAACCCTAACCTAAGCCTAATCCAAACCCAAACATTAACTCTAATCCTAACCCTAACCCAAAACCTCACCCTAACCCTAAATCTAACCCTAAAACTAACCTTAACCGAAACCCAAACCCTAACCCTAAAATTAATGCTCACCCTATCCCTAACCCAAACCCTATCCCTAAACCTAACCTTAAACCTAACACTAACGCTAACCCTAAACCTAACCCAAACCCTAACCCTAACCCTAAACCTAACCCTAAACCTAACCCAAACCCAAACACTAACCCTATCCAAAACCCTAACCCTAACCCTAATCCTAAACCTAATCCTAACCCTAACCCTAACCCTAACCCAACCCCTAAACCTAACCCTAACCCAAAAAATACCCTTACTCTAACCCTAAACCTAACCCAAACCCTAAACCTAAAAATAACCCTAACAGTAACGCAAAACCAAACCCTAACCCTAACCCTAACCCTAACCCTAATAAAAACACAAACCCTAACAATAACCTTAGACCTAACCCTAACAGTAACCCAAACCCCAACCCTAACAGTAACCATAACCATAACCCTAACCCAAACCTTATTCTAAACCTTACCCTAACCCAAACCCTAACCCTAAGCCTAACCCTAACCCTAAACCTAAGCCTAACTCAAACCCAAACACTAATCCTAAGCCTAATCTGAACCGGAATCCTCACCATAACCAAACACCTAACACTATTCCTAACCCAAAACCTAAGCCTAACCCAAACCCTAACCCTAACCCTAACCATAAACCGAAGCCTAACCCAAACCCAAACATTAACCCTAAGCCTAACCCTAACCCAAACCCTTACTCTAACTCAAACCCTAACCCAAACCCTAACCCTAAGCCTAACCCTAACCCTAACACTAAACCTAAGCCTAACCCAAACCCAAACACGAACCCTAAGCCTAATCCTAACCCTAACCCTACCCCTAACCCTAACCCAAAACCAAACCCAACCACTAACCCTAACCCTAACCCAAACCCTAACCCTAACACAAACCCTAACCCTATCCCTTTTCCTATCCCTAACTCTAACCCAAACCCTAACCCTAACCCTAACCCTAACCCAAACCCAAACCCTTACCTTAACCCTAAACCTAACCCTAACCTAAGCCTAACCCAAACCCAAACCCTAACTCTAACCCTAACCCTAACCCTCACACAAAATCAAACCCTAAAGCGAAACTTAACCCTAACCCTAACCCAAACCCAAATCCTTACCTTAACCCTAAACCTAACCCTAACCTAAGCCTAACCCAAACCCAAACACTAACTCTAAGCCTAATCCTAACCCTAACCCTAACCAAAAACCTCACCCTAACCCTAAATCTAACCCTAAAACTAACCTTAACCCAAACCCAAACCCTCACACTAACCCTAACCCTAAAATTAATACTCACCCTATCCCTAACCCAAACCCTATCCCTAAACCTAACCTTAAATCTAACACTAACTCTAACCCTAAACCTAACCCAAACCCTAACCCTAACCCTAAACCTAACCCTAAACCTAACCCAAACCCAAACCCTAATCCTAACCCTAACCCTAACCCTAACCCTAACAGTAACGCAAAACCAAACCCTAACCCTAACCCTAATACAAACCCAAACCCTAACCATAACCTTAAACCTAACCCTAACAGTAACCCAAACCCAAACCATAACGCTAACCATAACCATAACCCTAACCCAAACCCTTATTCTAAACCTAACCCTAACCCAAAACCTAACCCTAAGCCTAACGCTAACCCTAAACCTAAGCCTAACTCAAACCCAAACGCTAACCCTAAGCCTAATCCGAACCCTAATCCTCACCATAACCCAACACCTAACACTATTCCTAACCCAAAACCTAACCCCAACCCAAACTCTAACCCTAACCCTAACCCTAAACCTAACACTAACACTAACCCTAACCCTAACCCTCAACCTAACACTAACCCTAACACTAACCCTAACCCAAACCAAACCCTAACCCTAACCCTAACCCAAACCCTGACCCTAACCCTAACACTAACACTAACCCTAACCCTAACCCTCAACCTAAGCCTAACCCTAACACTAACCCTAACCCAAACCAAACCCTAACCCTAACCCTAACCCAAACCCTGACCCTAACCCTGACCCTAACCCTAACCGAAACCCTAACCCTAACCCAAACCCAAACCCTAACCCTAACACTAACCCTAACCCTAACCCAAACCCAATTCCTAACACTAAACGTAACCCTAAACGTAACCCAAACCATAACCCTAAACCTAATCGAAACCCTAACCCTAACCCAAACCCAAACCCTAACCCTAACACTAACCCTAACCCTAACCCAAACCCAAACCCTAACCCTAACCCTGACCCTAACCCTAACACTAACCCTAACCCAAACTAAACCCTAACCCTAACCCTAACCCAAATCCTGACCCTAAACCTGACCCTAACCCTAACCCAAACCCTCACCCTAAACCAAACGCTAACCCTAACCCTAACCCTAACACTAACCCAAAACCTAACCCTAACCCTAACCCTAACCCAAATACTAACACTAAACGTAAACCTAAACGTAACCCAAACCATAACCCTAAACCTAATCAAAACCCTAACCCTAACCCAAACCCAAACCCTAACCCTAACCCTAACCCAAACCCAAACCCTAACCCTAACCCTGACCCTAACCCAAACACTAACCCTAACCCTAAACCTAAAACTAAACCCAACCCTAATCCTAACGCTAAACCTAACCCTAACCATAACCCATACCCTAATCCCAGGATAGCCTTGAACTGATAAACCTGCCTCACCCCCAAGTGTTGAGTTGTACTTTTTTAAGAGCAAAGATTGGATTCAGCAACAATGAAAAAGGAAAATATTTTCCCTCATACAGAACGATGCCCAAAGTAGTTTTCTGATTCAAATGTAGCTTATAGTACTGAAGAACCCAATATCAATAATATGGTAATATCTAGAACGAATGAGGTTGGTTATTTATGTAACCACGTACAATCCTGGCAAGAGCTGCAGGACTGGGAAGCAATCTTGGCATGACTTGACCAGTGGAGGAGCACCTGCTCTGAAGCTGTGATAGACAGGCAGAGCTTTGCAAGTGAGTGCTGAGTGCTATTGGTCAGTCTCCTGTCATTGATGTCTGATGTGGGCAGGAGTGCTGAGGTCACAGAATCTTGGACTAAGATTCTGGAACTCCAAGAGGCAGTGACCTGGCAAAGCATTGTCTAGGGTGTTGCCCAGGCCCTCCATATACAGGACATCTACTACAATGCCTACCTATACTAACCCTAAGCCTTACCCTAACCCTAACCCTAACCCGAAGCCTAACCCCTAACCTCTAACCCTATCCCTAACCCTAACCCATACGAAACCCTAAACCTATCCCTAACACTAACCCTAACCATAAACCTAAGCCTAACCCAAACCCTACCCCTAACCCTAAACCTAACACAAACCGTAACCCTAACCTTAACCCTAAACCAAACCCTAACCCTGACCCTAACCCTAACCCAAACCCTAACCCTAAAACTAAGCCTAACCCCTAACCCCTCCCTGTCCCTAACACTAACCCATATGAAATCCTAACCCTAAGCCTAACCCTAACTCTAACCCAAACCCTAAACCTAAACCTAACCCTAACCCTAACCCAAACCCAAACCCTAATCCAAACCCTAATCCAAACCCAAACCCTAACACTAACCCTAACCCTAACCCTAAAACTAACCCAAACCCTAACACTAACCCTAAGCCTAACCTTAACCCAAACCCAAACCCTAACCCTGACCCTAACCCTAACCCTAACCGTAATCTGAACCGTAACCCTAACCCTAAAGCTAACGCTAACCCAAACCCTAACCCTAAACCTAACCCTAACACTAACCCTAACCAAACCAAACCCTTACCCTAAAGCTAATCATAACCAGAATACAATCCCAAACTCTAACCCGAACGTTACCCTAACCCTAACACTAACCCTAACTCTAAACCAAACAAAACCCTAACCATAACCTTAACCCTAAACATAAACCTAAACCAAACCTAACACTAACCCTAACCCAAACCCTAACCATAACCCTAAGCCTAACCACTAATTCCTAAACCTAACCCTAACCCTAACCCTAACCCAAACCCTGACCCTACCCCTGACCCTGACCCTAACCCTAACCCAAACCCTCACCCTAAACCAAATGCTAACCCTAACCCTAACCCTAACACTAACCCAAAACCTAACCCTAACCCTAAAGCAAATCCTAACACTAAACTTAACCCTAAACGTAACCCAAACCATAACCCTAAACCTAATCGAAACCCTAACCCTAACCCAAACCCAAACCCTAACCCTAACCCTGACCCTAACCCTAACACTATCCCTAACCCAAACCCTCACCCTAAACCAAACGCTAACCATAACCCTAACCCTAACACTAACCCAAAACCTAACCCTAACCCTACCCTAACCCTAACCCAAATCCTAACACTAAACGTAACCTTAAACGTAACCCAAACCATAACCCTAAACCTAATCGAAACCCTAACCCTAACCGAAACCCAAACCCTAACCATAACCCTGATCCTAACCCTAACACTAACCCTAACCCAAACCAAACCCTAACCCTAACCCTAACCCAAACCCTGACCCTTACCCTGACCCTAACCCTAACCCAAACCCTCACCCTAAACCAAACGCTAACCCTAACCCTAACCCTAACACTAACCCAAATCCTAACCCTAACCCTAACCCTAACCCAAATCCTAACCCTAAACGTAACCCTAAACGTAACCCAAACTATAACCCTAAACCTAATCGAAACCCTAACCCTAACCCAAACCCAAACCCTAACCCTAACCCTAACCCAAACCCAAACCCAAACCCTAACCCTAACCCTGACCCTAACCCAAACACTAACCCTAAACCTAACCCTAAAACTAAACCCAACCCTAATCCTAACCCTAACCCTAACCCTAACCATAACCCATGCCCTAATCCCAGGATAGCCTTGAAGTGATAAACCTGCCTCACCCCCAAGTGTTGAGTTGTACTTTTTTAAGAGCAAAGATTGGATTCAGCAACAATGAAAAAGGAAAATATTTTCCCTCATACAGAACGATGCCCAAAGTAGTTTTCTGATTCAATTGTAGCTTATAGTACTGAAGATTCCAATATCAATAATATGGTAATATCTAGAACGAATGAGGTTGGTTATTTATGTAACCACGTACAATCCTGGCAAGAGCTGCAGGACTGGGAAGCAATCTTGGCATGACTTGACCAGTGGAGGAGCACCTGCTCTGAAGCTGTGATAGACAGGCAGAGCTTTGCAAGTGAGTGCTGAGTGCTATTGGTCAGTCTCCTGTCATTGGTGTCTGATGTGGGCAGGAGTGCTGAGGTCACAGAATCTTGGACTAAGATTCTGGAACTCCAAGAGGCAGTGACCTGGCAAAGCATTGTTTAGGGTGTTGCTAGGTGACAAAGCCCTCTCCGATCAGTTGCTGAACCACAGAGGTTTCTTGGTGGTAGGCTGTAGTGTTTGGGTGACCAGTTTGGAGAGATTTAGGTGACTTTACGTCAAAGTTCTAGTGTTTGACAAAAAGAAGAAGCAGAAGAAGATGGGAGGAGGAAGCGAGAATGTGGAGTGGCCTGCTTGGCCTGCCCAGGCCCTCCATATACAGGACCTCTACTACAACGCCTACCTCTACTAACCCTAAGCCTTACCCTAAACCTAAACCTAACCCGAAGCCTAACCCCTAACCTCTAACCCTATCCCTAACCCTAACCCATACGAAACTCTAAACTTAACCCTAACACTAACCCTAACCATAAACCTAAGCCTAACCCAAAACCTACCCCTAACCCTAAACCTAACACAAACCGTAACCCTAACCTTAAGCCTAAACCAAACCCTAACCCTAACCCTAACGCTAACCCAAACCCTAACCCTAACCCTAAGCCTAACCCCTAACCTCTCCCTGTCCCTAACACTAACTTATATGAAATCCTAACCCTAACCCTAACCCTAACTCTAACCGAAACCCTAAACCTAACCCTAACCCTAACACTAACCCAAACCCAAACTCTAACCGTAACGGTAACTCTATCCCTAACCCTAAACCTAACACTAACGCAAAACCATACCCTAACCCTAACCCTAACCCTAACCCTAACCCAAACCCAAACCCTAACCCTAGCCCTAAACCTAACCCTAACAGTAACCCAAACCTACACCCTAACGCTAACCATAACCATAACCCTAACCCAAACCCTAACTCTAAACCTAACCCTAACCTAAACTCTAACCCTAAGCTTAACCCTAACACTAACCCTAAACCTAAGCCTAACTCAAACCCAAACACTAACCCTAAGCCTAATCCGAACTCTATCCCTAACCCTATCCCAACACCTAACCCTAATCTTAACCCAAAACCTAACCCTAACCCAAACTCTAACCTAACCCTAACACTAACACTAACTCTAACCCTAACCCTAACCCTAACACTAACCCTAACCCAAACCAATCCGTAACCCTAACCCTAACCCAAAACCTGACCCTAACCCTGACCCTAACCCAAACCCAAACCCTAAACCTAAAACTAACCCTAACAATAACCCTAACACTAACCCTAACCTAAACCAATCTGTAACCCTAACCCAAACTCAAAACCTGACCCTAACCCTGACCCTAACCCTAACCCAAACCCTAAATCTAAAACTAAGCCTAACAATAACCCTAACCCTAACCCTAACCCTAACCTAACCCTAACCCTAAACCTAACCCTAACCCTAACCCAAACCAAACCCTAACCCAAAACATAACCCTAACCCTAAACCTAAAGCAATCCCAAAACATAACCCTAACCCTAACCGTAATCCAAACCCAAACCCTAACCCTAAACCTAACTCTAAGCCAAACCCAAACCCTAACACTAAAATTAATCCTTAACCTAAACCTAACCCTAAACCTAAAACAAACCCAAACCCTAACCCTAACCCTAACCCTAACCCAAACCCTAACCATAACCATAACCCAAACCATAACTCTATCCCTAAACCTAACCCTAACCCTAAACCTAATCCTAACCCAAACGCATATCCTAACCCTAACCCTAACCCTAACCCTAACGCAAACCCTAACCCAAACCTAAACCTAACTCAAACCCTAACCCCAAACCCAACCCCAACCCTAACCCAAAACCAAACCCTAATCCTAACACTAACCCTAACCCTAACCCACAGCCTAATCCAAACGCTAACCCTAACCCTAAACCTAAAACTAACCCAAACCCTAACCCTAACCCTAACCTTAACCCTAACCCTACCCCAAATCCTAACCCTAACACTAGTCCTATCCCTAACCCTAAACCAAACCATAACCCTAACCCTAATCAAAACCCTAACCCTAACCCAAACCCAAACCCTAACCCTAACACTAACAATAACCCTAACCCAAACCCTAACCCTAACCTAATCCTTACCCTAAACCTAAACCTAAACACAAACCCTAACCCTAACCCAAACCCAAACCCTAACGTTAACCCTACCCTCACCTTAACCCAAACCCTAACCCTAACACAAAACATAACCCTAAGACTAACTCTTACCCAAACCCGAACCCTAACCCTAACCCTAATTCTAAACCTAAACCTTACCCTAAACCTAACCCAAACCCTAACCCTAAACCTAAATCTAAACCTAACCCTAACCCTAACACTAAACCTAACCCAAACCGTAACCCTTACCCTAACCCTAACACTAACCCTAACACAAACCAAACCCTAAAGGAAACCCAAACCCTAACGCTAACCCTAACCCTAACCCTAAACCTAACCCTAACTCAAACCCTAAATCTAACCCTAACCCTAACCCTA
>CM069539.1:76197025-76344525 GCA_035773235.1 Eospalax fontanierii
GTGTTGCTAGGTGACAAAGCCCTCTCCGATCAGTTGCTGAACCACAGAGGTTTCTTGGTGGTAGGCTGTAGTGTTTGGGTTACCAGTTTGGAGAGATTTAGGTGACTTTACGTCAAAGTTCTAGTGTTTGACAAAAAGAAGAAACAGAAGAAGATGGGAGGAGGAAGCGAGAATGTGGAGTGGCCTGCTTGGCCTGCCCAGGCCCTCCATATACAGGACCTCTACTACAACGCCTACCTCTACTAACCCTAAGCCTTACCCTAACCCTAAACCTAACCCGAAGCCTAACCCTAACCCTAAACCTAAGCCTAACTCAAACCCAAACGCTAACCCTAAGCCTAATCCGAACCCTAATCCTCACCATAACCCAACACCTAACACTATTCCTAACCCAAAACCTAACCCCAACCCAAACTCTAACCCTAACCCTAACCCTAAACCTAACACTAACACTAACCCTAACCCTAACCCTCAACCTAACCCTAACCCTAACACTAACCCTAACCCAAACCAAACCCTAACCCTAACCCTAACCCAAACCCTGACCCCAAACCTAACACTAACACTAACACTAACCCTAACCCTAACCCTAACCCTCAACCTAACCCTAACCCTAACACTAACCCTAACCCAAATCAAACACTAACCCTAACCCTAACCCAAACCCTGAAACTAACCCTGACCCTAACCCTAACCCAAACCCTCACCCTAAACCAAACGCTAACCCTAACCCTAACCCTAACACTAACCCAAAACCTAAAGGTAAACCTAACCTCTCCCTATCCCAAATCCTAACACTAACCATTACCCTAAACCTAATCGGATCCCTCACCCTAACCCAAACCCTAACCGTACCCCTAACACTAACACTAAACCTAACCCTAACCCAAACCCAAACCCTAACCATAACCCTGACCCTAACCCAACACTAACCCTAACCCAAACCAAACCCTAACCCTAACCCTAACCCAAACCCTGACCCTAACCCTGACCCTAACCCTAACCCAAACCCTCACCCTAAACCAAACGCTAACCCTAACCCTAACCCTAACACTAACCCAAAACCTAACCCTAACCCTAACCCTAACCCTAACCCAAATCCTAACACTAAACGTAACCCTAAACGTAACCCAAACCATAACCCTAAACCTAATCGAAACCCTAACCCTAACCCAAACCCAAACCCTAACCCTAACCCTAACCCAAACCCAAACCCTAACCCTAACCCTGACCCTAACCCAAACACTAACCCTAACCCTAACCCTAAAACTAAACCCAACCCTAATCCTAACCCTAACCCTAACCCTAACCATAACCCATACCCTAATCCCAGGATTGCCTTGAACTGATAAACCTGCCTCACCCCCAAGTGTTGAGTTGTACTTTTTTAAGAGCAAAGATTGGATTCAGCAACAATGAAAAAGGAAAATATTTTCCCTCATACAGAACGATGCCCAAAGTAGTTTTCTGATTCAAATGTAGCTTATAGTACTGAAGAACCCAATATCAATAATATGGTAATATCTAGAACGAATGAGGTTGGTTATTTATGTAACCACGTACAATCCTGGCAAGAGCTGCAGGACTGGGAAGCAATCTTGGCATGACTTGACCAGTGGAGGAGCACCTGCTCTGAAGCTGTGAAAGACAGGCAGAGCTTTGCAAGTGAGTGCTGATTGCTATTGGTCAGTCTCCTGTCATTGGTGTCTGAAGTGGGCAGGAGTGCTGAGGTCACAGAATCTTGGACAAAGTTTCTGGAACTCCAAGAGGCAGTGACCTGGCAAAGCATTGTTTAGGGTGTTGCCCAGGCCCTCCATATACAGGACCTCTACTACAAAGCCTACCTCTACTAACCCTAAGCCTTACCCTAACCCTAACCCTAACCCGAAGCCTAACCCATAACCTCTAACCCTATCCCTAACCCTAACCCATACGAAACCCTAAACCTAACCCTAACACTAACCCTAACCATAAACCTAAGCCTAACCCAAACCCTACCCCTAACACTAAACCTAACACAAACCGCAACCCTAACCTTAACCCTAAACCAAACCCTAACCCTGACCCTAACCCTAACCCAAACCCTAACCCTAAAACTAAGCCTAACCCCTAACCCCTCCCTGTCCCTAACACTAACCCATATGAAATCCTAAACCTAAGCCTAACCCTAACTCTAACCCTAACCCTAACCTAAACCTAACCCTAACCCTAACCCAAACCCAAACCCTAATCCAAACCCTAATCCAAACCCAAACCCTAACACTAACCCTAACCCTAACCCTAAACCTAACCCAAACCCTAACCCTAACCCTAAGCCTAACCTTAACCCAAACCCAAACCCTAACCCTAATCCTAACCCTAACCCTAACCCTAATCTGAACCATAATCCTAACCCTAAAGCTAACACTAACCCAAACCCTAACCCTAAACCTAACCCTAACACTAACCCTAACCAAACCAAACCCTTACCTTAAAGCTAATCATAACCCTAATCCAAACCCAAACTCTAACCCGAACGTTACCCTAACCCTAACACTAACCCTAACACTAACCCTAACTCTAACCCAAACAAAACCCTAACCCTAACCTTAACCCTAAACATAAACCTAAACCAAACCTAACACTAACCCTAACCCAAACCCTAACCATAACCCTAAGCCTAACCACTAACTCCTAACCCTAACCCTAACCCTAACCCAAACCGCTGACCCTACCCCTATCCCTAACTCTAACCCAAACCCCCACCCTAAACCAAATGCTAACCCTAACCCTATCCCTAACACTAACCCAAAACCTAACCCTAACCCTAACGCTAAAGCTAACACTATACGTAACCCTAAACGTAACCCTAAACCCTACCCTAAGCCTAACCCTAACCATAACCATAAACCTAAGCCTAAACCAAACCCAAACCCTAACACTAAGCCTAATACTAACCCTAACCCTAACCCTAACACAAAACCAAACCCTAAAGCGAAACTTAACCCTAACCCTAACCCTAACACTAACCCAAACCCTAACCCTAACGGTAACCCTAACCCTAACCCTAACCCAAACCCTAACCCTAACCCTAACCCTAACCCAAACCCTTACCCTTAACCTAACCCTAACCCTAACCCCAACCCAAACTCTAAACCTAACGGTAACCCTAACCCTAACCCTAACCCTAACCCTAACATTAATCCTAACCCTAACCGAAACCAAACCGTAACCCTAAACCTAAACGTAACCCTAACCCAAACCCAAACCTTAATCCTAATCTTAACCCTAACCCTTACCCTAAACCTAACCCAAACCCTAACCCTAACACTAACCCTAACCCTAAACATAACCTTAAACCTCACACCTAACCCGTAACCCTAAAACTAACCCTAACAGTAAACCTAAACTTAACCCAAAACCTAACCATAAACCTAACCCTAACCCTAACCCTATCCCAAAACAAACCCTAACCCTGACCCGAACCCTAACTCTAACCGAAACCCTAACCATAACCCTAATCCAAACCAAAACCCTAACCCTAACCCTAACCTTAACCCTAACACAAACCCCAAACCAAACCCTAACCCTAACCCAAATCCTAACACTAACCCAAAACATAACCCTAAGCCTAACAGTAACACTAACCCTTACCCTAACACAAAACAAAACCCTAAAGCGAACCTTAACCCTAACCCAAACCCTAAACCCAAGCCTATCCCTAACCCTAACCCTAAACCTAAGCCTATCTCAAACCCAAACACTAACCCTAAGCCTAATCCGAACCCTAACCCTAACCCTAACCCAAACCCTAACACTATTCCTAACTCAAAACCTAACCCTAACCCAAAATCTAACCTTAACCCCAACCCTAACACGAACACTAACCCAAACCAAACCCTAACCCTAACCCTAACCCAAACCCTGACCCTAACCCTGACCCTAACCTTAACACAAACCATAAGCCTAACACTAACCCTAACCCTAACCCTAACCCTAACCCTAACCTAAAACTAACCCTAAACCTAACCCTAACCCTAACCCAAACCCTAACCCTAAACCTAACCCTAACGCACACCCTAATCCTAAACCTAACAGTAACCCAAACCCTAACCCTAAACCTAACCCTAACACTAACCCTAACCCAAACCAAACCCTTACCCTAAAGCTAATCATAACCCTAATACAATCCCAAACTCTAACCCCAACGTTACCCTAACCCTAACACTAACCTTAACACTAACACTAACTCTAACCCAAACCAAACCCTAACCCTAACCTTAACCCTAAACATAAACCTAAACCAAACCTAACCCTAACCCTAACCCAAACCCTAACCATAACCCTAAGCCTAACCCCTACCTCCTAACCCTAACCCTAACCCTAACAGTAACCCAAACACAAACCCTAACCCTAACCCTATCACAAACCCTAACCTTAACGCTAACCCTAAACCTAACCCTAACCCTAACCCTAACCCAAACCCTACCCCAAGCCCTAACCCTGACGCTAACACTAAACCTAAACCTAACCCAAACCAATCCCTAACCCTAACCCAAGCCCTAACCCTAGCCCTAACCCTAAACCTAACCCTAACCCTAACCCTAACCCAAAACCTAATCCGAACCCTAACCCTAAACCTAACCCTAAGCCTAACTCAAACCCAAACCAAAACCCTAACCCTACCCCTAAACCTAACCCAAACCCTAAAACTAACCCTAATCCTAACCATAACCCTAACCAAAAAAATACCCTTTCCCTAACCCTAACTCTAACCCTAACCCAAACCCAAACTCTAACCGTAACGGTAACCCTAACCCTAACCCTAAACCTAACACTAATGCAAAACCATACCCTAACCCTAACCCTAACCCTAACCCTAACCCAAACCCAAACCCTAACCCTAACCCTTAACCTAACCATAACAGTAACCCAAACCCAAACCCTAACGCTAACCATAACCATAACCCTAACCCAAACATTTACTCTAAAACTAACCCTAACCTAAACTCTAACCCTAAGCTTAACCCTAACTCTAACCCTAAACCTAAGCCTAACTCAAACCCAAACACTAACCCTAAGCCTAATCCGAACCCTATCCCTAACCCTAACCCAACACCTAACACTATTCCTAACCCAAAACCTAACCCTAACCCAAACTCTAACCCTAACCCTAACCCTAACACTAATTCTAACCCTAACCCTAACACTAATTCTAACCCTAACCCTAACCCTAACACTAACCCTAACCCAAACCAATCCCTAACCCTAACCATAACCCAAAACCTGACCCTAACCCTGACCCTAACCCTAACCCAAAACCTAAACCTAAAACTAACCCTAACAATAACCCTAACCCTAACCCTTACCTAAACCTAACCCTAACCCTAACCCTAACCCTAACCCTAACCCAAACCAAACCCTAACCCAAACTATAACCCTAAACCTAACCCTAATGCAATCCCAAACCCTAACCCTAACCGTAACCGTAATCCAAACCCAAACCCTAACCCTAAACCTAACCCTAATGCAATCCCAAACCCTAACCCTAACCCTAAACCTAACTCTAAACCAAACCCAAACCCTAACACTAAAATTATTCCTAACCCTAACCCTAACCCTAAACCTAAAACAAACCCAAACCCTAACACTAAACCTAACCCTAACCCAAACCCTAACCATAACCATAACCCAAACCATAACTCTATCCCTAAACCTAAACCTAACCCTAAACCTAATCCTACCCCAAACGCACATCCTAACCCTAACCCTAACCCTAACCCTAACACAAACCCTAACCCTAAACCTAAACCTAACTCAAACCCTAAACCGAACCCCAACCCTAACCCTAACCCAAACCCAAACCCTAATCCTAACACTAACCCTAACCCTAACCCTCAGCCTAAACCAAACGCTAACCCTAACCCTAAACCTAAAACTAACCCAAACCATAACCCTAACCCTAATCCTATCCCTAATCCTAAACCAAACCATAACCCTAACCCTAATCAAAACCCTAACCCTAACCCAAACCCAAACCCTAACCCTAACACTAACACTAACACTAACCATAACCCAAACCCTAACCCTAACCCGAACCCTAACCTAATCCTTACCCTAAACCTAAACCTAAACACAAACCCCAATCCTAACCCTAACCCAACCCTAATCCTTACCCTAACCCTAAACCTAACCCTAACCCAAACCCTAACCATAACCATAACCCATACCATAACTCTATCACTAAACCTAACCCTAACCCTAATCCTTACCCTAACCCAAACGCACATCCTAACCCTAACCCTAACCCTAAGCCTAAACTTAACGCAAAACCTAACCCTAAACCTAACCCTAACTCAAACCCTAACCCTAACCCCAACCCTAACCCTAACCCAAACCGAAACCCTAATCCTAACACTAACACTAACCCTAACCCTCACCCTAAACCAAACGCTAACCCTAACCCTAAACCTAAAACTAACCCAAACCCTTACACTAACCCTAACCCTAACCCAAATCCTAACCCTAACCCTAATCCTATCCCTAACCCTAAACCAAACCATAACCCTAACCCTAATCGAAACCCTAACCCTAACCCAAACCCAAACCCTAACCCTAACACTAACACTATTCCTAACCCAAACCCTAACCCAACCCTAACACTTACCCTAACCCTAACACTAACCCTAACCCTAAACCTAAGCCGAACACAACCCCAAACCCTAAACCTAAACTTAACCCTAACCCTAACCCTAACACTAACCAAAAACCCTAATCCTAACAGTATCCCTAACCCTAACCCTAACCCTAACGAAAACCTTACCCTAACCCTAACCCAAACACTAACTCTAACCCTAAACCTAAACCTAAACCCAACCCTAATCCTAACCCTAAACTTAACCATAACCATAACTATAACCCATACCCTAATCCGAGGTTAGCCTTGAACTGATAATCCTCCTGCCTCACTCTCAAGAGTTGAGTTGTACTTTTTTAAGAGGAAAGATTGAATACAGCAACAATGAAAAAGGAAAATATTTTCCCTCATAGAGAACGATGCCCAAAGTAGTTTTCTGATTCAAATGTAGCTTATAGTACTGAAGAACCAAATATCAATAATATGGTAATTTCTAGAACGAATGAGGTTAGTTATTTATGTAACCACGTGCAATCCTGGCAAGAGCTGCAGGACTCTGAAGCAACCTTGGCATGACTTGACCAGGGGACGAGCACCTGCTCTGAAGCTGTGATAGACAGGCACAGTTTTGCAAGTGAGTGCTGAGTGCTATTGGTCAGTCTCCTGTCATTGGTGTCTGATGTGGGCAGGAGTGCTGAGGTCACAGAATCTTGGACTCAGATTCTGGAACTCCAAGAGGCAGTGACCTGGCAAAGCATTGTTTAGGGTGTTGCTAGGTGACAAAGCCCTCTCCGATCAGTTGCTGAACCACAGAGGTTTCTTGGTGGTAGGCTGTAGTGTTTGGGTTACCAGTTTGGAGAGATTTAGGTGACTTTACGTCAAAGTTCTAGTGTTTGACAAAAAGAAGAAACAGAAGAAGATGGGAGGAGGAAGCGAGAATGTGGAGTGGCCTGCTTGGCCTGCCCAGGCCCTCCATATACAGGACCTCTACTACAACGCCTACCTCTACTAACCCTAAGCCTTACCCTAACCCTAAACCTAACCCGAAGCCTAACCCTAACCCTAAACCTAAGCCTAACTCAAACCCAAACGCTAACCCTAAGCCTAATCCGAACCCTAATCCTCACCACAACCCAACACCTAACACTATTCCTAACCCAAAACCTAACCCCAACCCAAACTCTAACCCTAACCCTAACCCTAAACCTAACACTAACACTAACCCTAACCCTAACCCTCAACCTAACCCTAACCCTAACACTAACCCTAACCCAAACCAAACCCTAACCCTAACCCTAACCCAAACCCTGACCCCAACCCTAACACTAACACTAACACTAACCCTAACCCTAACCCTAACCCTCAACCTAACCCTAACCCTAACACTAACCCTAACCCAAATCAAACACTAACCCTAACCCTAACCCAAACCCTGAAACTAACCCTGACCCTAACCCTAACCCAAACCCTCACCCTAAACCAAACGCTAACCCTAACCCTAACCCTAACACTAACCCAAAACCTAAACCTAAACCTAACCTCACCCTAACCCAAATCCTAACACTAACCATAACCCTAAACCTAATCGAATCCCTAACCCTAACCCAAACCCAAACCCTAACCCTAACACTAACACTAAACCTAACCCTAACCCAAACCCAAACCCTAACCATAACCCTGACCCTAACCCTAACACTAACCCTAACCCAAACCAAACCCTAACCCTAACCCTAACCCAAACCCTGACCCTAACCCTGACCCTAACCCTAACCCAAACCCTCACCCTAAACCAAACGCTAACACTAACACTAACCCAAAACCTAACCCTAACCCTAACCCTAACCCTAACCCAAATCCTAACACTAAACGTAACCCTAAACGTAACCCAAACCATAACCCTAAACCTAATCGAAACCCTAACCCTAACCCAAACCCAAACCCTAACCCTAACCCTAACCCAAACCCAAACCCTAACCCTAACCCTGACCCTAACCCAAACACTAACCCTAACCCTAACCCTAAACCTAAACCCACCCCTCATCCTAACCCTAACCCTAACCCTAACCATAACCCATACCCTAATCCCAGGATTGCCTTGAACTGATAAACCTGCCTCACCCCCAAGTGTTGAGTTGTACTTTTTTAAGAGCAAAGATTGGATTCAGCAACAATGAAAAAGGAAAATATTTTCCCTCATACAGAACGATGCCCAAAGTAGTTTTCTGATTCAAATGTAGCTTATAGTACTGAAGAACCCAATATCAATAATATGGTAATATCTAGAACGAATGAGGTTGGTTATTTATGTAACCACGTACAATCCTGGCAAGAGCTGCAGGACTGGGAAGCAATCTTGGCATGACTTGACCAGTGGAGGAGCACCTGCTCTGAAGCTGTGAAAGACAGGCAGAGCTTTGCAAGTGAGTGCTGAGTGCTATTGGTCAGTCTCCTGTCATTGGTGTCTGAAGTGGGCAGGAGTGCTGAGGTCACAGAATCTTGGACAAAGTTTCTGGAACTCCAAGAGGCAGTGACCTGGCAAAGCATTGTTTAGGGTGTTGCCCAGGCCCTCCATATACAGGACCTCTACTACAAAGCCTACCTCTACTAACCCTAAGCCTTACCCTAACCCTAACCCTAACCCGAAGCCTAACCCATAACCTCTAACCCTATCCCTAACCCTAACCCAACACCTAACACTATTCCTAACCCAAAACCTAACCCTAACCCAAACTCTAACCCTAACCCTAACCCTAACACTAATTCTAACCCTAACCCTAACCCTAACACTAACCCTAACCCAAACCAATCCCTAACCCTAACCATAACCCAAAACCTGACCCTAACCCTGACCCTAACCCTAACCCAAAACCTAAACCTAAAACTAACCCTAACAATAACCCTAACCCTAACCCTTACCTAAACCTAACCCTAACCCTAACCCTAACCCTAACCCAAACCAAACCCTAACCCAAACTATAACCCTAAACCTAACCCTAATGCAATCCCAAACCCTAACCCTAACCCTAACCGTAATCCAAACCCAAACCCTAACCCTAAACCTAACCCTAATGCAATCCCAAACCCTAACCCTAACCCTAACCGTAATCCAAACCCAAACCCTAACCCTAAACCTAACTCTAAACCAAACCCAAACCCTAACACTAAAATTATTCCTAACCCTAACCCTAACCCTAAACCTAAAACAAACCCAAACCCTAACACTAAACCTAACCCTAACCCAAACCCTAACCATAACCATAACCCAAACCATAACTCTATCCCTAAACCTAAACCTAACCCTAAACCTAATCCTACCCCAAACGCACATCCTAACCCTAACCCTAACCCTAACCCTAACACAAACCCTAACCCTAAACCTAAACCTAACTCAAACCCTAAACCGAACCCCAACCCTAACCCTAACCCAAACCCAAACCCTAATCCTAACACTAACCCTAACCCTAACCCTCAGCCTAAACCAAACGCTAACCCTAACCCTAAACCTAAAACTAACCCAAACCCTAACCCTAACCCTAACCCTAACCCTAACCCTAACCCTAACCCAAATCCTAACCCTAACCCTAATCCTATCCCTAATCCTAAACCAAACCATAACCCTAACCCTAATCAAAACCCTAACCCTAACCCAAACCCAAACCCTAACCCTAACACTAACACTAACACTAACCATAACCCAAACCCTAACCCTAACCCGAACCCTAACCTAATCCTTACCCTAAACCTAAACCTAAACACAAACCCCAATCCTAACCCTAACCCAACCCTAATCCTTACCCTAACCCTAAACCTAACCCTAACCCAAACCCTAACCATAACCACAGCCCATCCCATATCGCTATCACTAAACCTAACCCTAACCCTAATCCTTACCCTAACCCAAACGCACATCCTAACCCTAACCCTAACCCTAAGCCTAAACTTAACGCAAAACCTAACCCTAAACCTAACCCTAACTCAAACCCTAACCCTAACCCCAACCCTAACCCTAACCCAAACCGAAACCCTAATCCTAACACTAACACTAACACTAACCCTAACCCTCACCCTAAACCAAACGTTAACCCTAACCCTAAACCTAAAACTAACCCAAACCCTTACACTAACCCTAACCCTAACCCAAATCCTAACCCTAACCCTAATCCTATCCCTAACCCTAAACCAAACCATAACCCTAACCCTAATCGAAACCCTAACCCTAACCCAAACCCAAACCCTAACCCTAACACTAACACTATTCCTAACCCAAACCCTAACCCAACCCTAACACTTACCCTAACCCTAACCCTAACCCTAACCCTAAACCTAAGCCGAACACAACCCCAAACCCTAACCCTAAACTTAACCCTAACCCTAACCCTAACACTAACCAAAAACCCTAATCCTAACAGTATCCCTAACCCTAACCCTAACCCTAACGAAAACCTTACCCTAACCCTAACCCAAACACTAACTCTAATCCTAAACCTAAACCTAAACCCAACCCTAATCCTAACCCTAAACTTAACCATAACCATAACTATAACCCATACCCTAATCCGAGGTTAGCCTTGAACTGATAATCCTCCTGCCTCACTCTCAAGAGTTGAGTTGTACTTTTTTAAGAGGAAAGATTGAATACAGCAACAATGAAAAAGGAAAATATTTTCCCTCATAGAGAACGATGCCCAAAGTAGTTTTCTGATTCAAATGTAGCTTATAGTACTGAAGAACCAAATATCAATAATATGGTAATTTCTAGAACGAATGAGGTTAGTTATTTATGTAACCACGTGCAATCCTGGCAAGAGCTGCAGGACTCTGAAGCAACCTTGGCATGACTTGACCAGGGGACGAGCACCTGCTCTGAAGCTGTGATAGACAGGCACAGTTTTGCAAGTGAGTGCTGAGTGCTATTGGTCAGTCTCCTGTCATTGGTGTCTGATGTGGGCAGGAGTGCTGAGGTCACAGAATCTTGGACTCAGATTCTGGAACTCCAAGAGGCAGTGACCTGGCAAAGCATTGTTTAGGGTGTTGCTAGGTGACAAAGCCCTCTCCGATCAGTTGCTGAACCACAGAGGTTTCTTGGTGGTAGGCTGTAGTGTTTGGGTTACCAGTTTGGAGAGATTTAGGTGACTTTACGTCAAAGTTCTAGTGTTTGACAAAAAGAAGAAACAGAAGAAGATGGGAGGAGGAAGCGAGAATGTGGAGTGGCCTGCTTGGCCTGCCCAGGCCCTCCATATACAGGACCTCTACTACAACGCCTACCTCTACTAACCCTAAGCCTTACCCTAACCCTAAACCTAACCCGAAGCCTAACCCTAACCCTAAACCTAAGCCTAACTCAAACCCAAACGCTAACCCTAAGCCTAATCCGAACCCTAATCCTCACCATAACCCAACACCTAACACTATTCCTAACCCAAAACCTAACCCCAACCCAAACTCTAACCCTAACCCTAACCCTAAACCTAACACTAACACTAACCCTAACCCTAACCCTCAACCTAACCCTAACCCTAACACTAACCCTAACCCAAACCAAACCCTAACCCTAACCCTAACCCAAACCCTGACCCCAACCCTAACACTAACACTAACCCTAACCCTAACCCTAACCCTCAACCTAACCCTAACCCTAACACTAACCTTAACCCAAATCAAACACTAACCCTAACCCTAACCCAAACCCTGAAACTAACCCTGACCCTAACCCTAACCCAAACCCTCACCCTAAACCAAACGCTAACCCTAACCCTAACCCTAACACTAACCCAAAACCTAAACCTAAACCTAACCTCACCCTAACCCAAATCCTAACACTAACCATAACCCTAAACCTAATCGAATCCCTAACCCTAACCCAAACCCAAACCCTAACCCTAACACTAACACTAAACCTAACCCTAACCCAAACCCAAACCCTAACCATAACCCTGACCCTAACCCTAACACTAACCCTAACCCAAACCAAACCCTAACCCTAACCCTAACCCAAACCCTGACCCTAACCCTGACCCTAACCCTAACCCAAACCCTCACCCTAAACCAAACGCTAACCCTAACCCTAACCCTAACACTAACCCAAAACCTAACCCTAACCCTAACCCTAACCCTAACCCAAATCCTAACACTAAACGTAACCCTAAACGTAACCCAAACCATAACCCTAAACCTAATCGAAACCCTAACCCTAACCCAAACCCAAACCCTAACCCTAACCCTAACCCAAACCCAAACCCTAACCCTAACCCTGACCCTAACCCAAACACTAACCCTAACCCTAACCCTAAAACTAAACCCAACCCTAATCCTAACCCTAACCCTAACCCTAACCATAACCCATACCCTAATCCCAGGATTGCCTTGAACTGATAAACCTGCCTCACCCCCAAGTGTTGAGTTGTACTTTTTTAAGAGCAAAGATTGGATTCAGCAACAATGAAAAAGGAAAATATTTTCCCTCATACAGAACGATGCCCAAAGTAGTTTTCTGATTCAAATGTAGCTTATAGTACTGAAGAACCCAATATCAATAATATGGTAATATCTAGAACGAATGAGGTTGGTTATTTATGTAACCACGTACAATCCTGGCAAGAGCTGCAGGACTGGGAAGCAATCTTGGCATGACTTGACCAGTGGAGGAGCACCTGCTCTGAAGCTGTGAAAGACAGGCAGAGCTTTGCAAGTGAGTGCTGAGTGCTATTGGTCAGTCTCCTGTCATTGGTGTCTGAAGTGGGCAGGAGTGCTGAGGTCACAGAATCTTGGACTAAGTTTCTGGAACTCCAAGAGGCAGTGACCTGGCAAAGCATTGTTTAGGGTGTTGCCCAGGCCCTCCATATACAGGACCTCTACTACAAAGCCTACCTCTACTAACCCTAAGCCTTACCCTAACCCTAACCCTAACCCGAAGCCTAACCCATAACCTCTAACCCTATCCCTAACCCTAACCCATACGAAACCCTAAACCTAACCCTAACACTAACCCTAACCATAAACCTAAGCCTAACCTAAACCCTACCCCTAACACTAAACCTAACACAAACCGCAACCCTAACCTTAACCCTAAACCAAACCCTAACCCTGACCCTAACCCTAACCCAACACCTAACACTATTCCTAACCCAAAACCTAACCCTAACCCAAACTCTAACCCTAACCCTAACCCTAACACTAATTCTAACCCTAACCCTAACCCTAACACTAACCCTAACCCAAACCAATCCCTAACCCTAACCATAACCCAAAACCTGACCCTAACCCTGACCCTAACCCTAACCCAAAACCTAAACCTAAAACTAACCCTAACAATAACCCTAACCCTAACCCTTACCTAAACCTAACCCTAACCCTAACCCTAACCCTAACCCAAACCAAACCCTAACCCAAACTATAACCCTAAACCTAACCCTAATGCAATCCCAAACCCTAACCCTAACCCTAACCGTAATCCAAACCCAAACCCTAACCCTAAACCTAACCCTAATGCAATCCCAAACCCTAACCCTAACCCTAACCGTAATCCAAACCCAAACCCTAACCCTAAACCTAACTCTAAACCAATCCCAAACCCTAACACTAAAATTATTCCTAACCCTAACCCTAACCCTAAACCTAAAACAAACCCAAACCCTAACACTAAACCTAACCCTAACCCAAACCCTAACCATAACCATAACCCAAACCATAACTCTATCCCTAAACCTAAACCTAACCCTAAACCTAATCCTACCCCAAACGCACATCCTAACCCTAACCCTAACCCTAACCCTAACACAAACCCTAACCCTAAACCTAAACCTAACTCAAACCCTAAACCGAACCCCAACCCTAACCCTAACCCAAACCCAAACCCTAATCCTAACACTAACCCTAACCCTAACCCTCAGCCTAAACCAAACGCTAACCCTAACCCTAAACCTAAAACTAACCCAAACCCTAACCCTAACCCTAACCCTAACCCTAACCCTAACCCTAACCCAAATCCTAACCCTAACCCTAATCCTATCCCTAATCCTAAACCAAACCATAACCCTAACCCTAATCAAAACCCTAACCCTAACCCAAACCCAAACCCTAACCCTAACACTAACACTAACACTAACCATAACCCAAACCCTAACCCTAACCCGAACCCTAACCTAATCCTTACCCTAAACCTAAACCTAAACACAAACCCCAATCCTAACCCTAACCCAACCCTAATCCTTACCCTAACCCTAAACCTAACCCTAACCCAAACCCTATCCATAACCATAACCCATACCATAACTCTATCACTAAACCTAACCCTAACCCTAATCCTTACCCTAACCCAAACGCACATCCTAACCCTAACCCTAACCCTAAGCCTAAACTTAACGCAAAACCTAACCCTAAACCTAACCCTAACTCAAACCCTAACCCTAACCCCAACCCTAACCCTAACCCAAACCGAAACCCTAATCCTAACACTAACACTAACCCTAACCCTCACCCTAAACCAAACGCTAACCCTAACCCTAAACCTAAAACTAACCCAAACCCTTACACTAACCCTAACCCTAACCCAAATCCTAACCCTAACCCTAATCCTATCCCTAACCCTAAACCAAACCATAACCCTAACCCTAATCGAAACCCTAACCCTAACCCAAACCCAAACCCTAACCCTAACACTAACACTATTCCTAACCCAAACCCTAACCCAACCCTAACACTTACCCTAACCCTAACCCTAACCCTAACCCTAAACCTAAGCCGAACACAACCCCAAACCCTAACCCTAAACTTAACCCTAACCCTAACCCTAACACTAACCAAAAACCCTAATCCTAACAGTATCCCTAACCCTAACCCTAACCCTAACGAAAACCTTACCCTAACCCTAACCCAAACACTAACTCTAACCCTAAACCTAAACCTAAACCCAACCCTAATCCTAACCCTAAACTTAACCATAACCATAACTATAACCCATACCCTAATCCGAGGTTAGCCTTGAACTGATAATCCTCCTGCCTCACTCTCAAGAGTTGAGTTGTACTTTTTTAAGAGGAAAGATTGAATACAGCAACAATGAAAAAGGAAAATATTTTCCCTCATAGAGAACGATGCCCAAAGTAGTTTTCTGATTCAAATGTAGCTTATAGTACTGAAGAACCAAATATCAATAATATGGTAATTTCTAGAACGAATGAGGTTAGTTATTTATGTAACCACGTGCAATCCTGGCAAGAGCTGCAGGACTCTGAAGCAACCTTGGCATGACTTGACCAGGGGACGAGCACCTGCTCTGAAGCTGTGATAGACAGGCACAGTTTTGCAAGTGAGTGCTGAGTGCTATTGGTCAGTCTCCTGTCATTGGTGTCTGATGTGGGCAGGAGTGCTGAGGTCACAGAATCTTGGACTCAGATTCTGGAACTCCAAGAGGCAGTGACCTGGCAAAGCATTGTTTAGGGTGTTGCTAGGTGACAAAGCCCTCTCCGATCAGTTGCTGAACCACAGAGGTTTCTTGGTGGTAGGCTGTAGTGTTTGGGTTACCAGTTTGGAGAGATTTAGGTGACTTTACGTCAAAGTTCTAGTGTTTGACAAAAAGAAGAAACAGAAGAAGATGGGAGGAGGAAGCGAGAATGTGGAGTGGCCTGCTTGGCCTGCCCAGGCCCTCCATATACAGGACCTCTACTACAACGCCTACCTCTACTAACCCTAAGCCTTACCCTAACCCTAAACCTAACCCGAAGCCTAACCCTAACCCTAAACCTAAGCCTAACTCAAACCCAAACGCTAACCCTAAGCCTAATCCGAACCCTAATCCTCACCATAACCCAACACCTAACACTATTCCTTACCCAAAACCTCACCCCAACCCAAACTCTAACCCTAACCCTAACCCTAAACCTAACACTAACACTAACCCTAACCCTAACCCTCAACCTAACCCTAACCCTAACACTAACCCTAACCCAAACCAAACCCTAACCCTAACCCTAACCCAAACCCTGACCCCAACCCTAACACTAACACTAACACTAACCCTAACCCTAACCCTAACCCTCAACCTAACCCTAACCCTAACACTAACCTTAACCCAAATCAAACACTAACCCTAACCCTAACCCAAACCCTGAAACTAACCCTGACCCTAACCCTAACCCAAACCCTCACCCTAAACCAAACGCTAACCCTAACCCTAACCCTAACACTAACCCAAAACCTAAACCTAAACCTAACCTCACCCTAACCCAAATCCTAACACTAACCATAACCCTAAACCTAATCGAATCCCTAACCCTAACCCAAACCCAAACCCTAACCCTAACACTAACACTAAACCTAACCCTAACCCAAACCCAAACCCTAACCATAACCCTGACCCTAACCCTAACACTAACCCTAACCCAAACCAAACCCTAACCCTAACCCTAACCCAAACCCTGACCCTAACCCTGACCCTAACCCTAACCCAAACCCTCACCCTAAACCAAACGCTAACCCTAACCCTAACCCTAACACTAACCCAAAACCTAACCCTAACCCTAACCCTAACCCTAACCCAAATCCTAACACTAAACGTAACCCTAAACGTAACCCAAACCATAACCCTAAACCTAATCGAAACCCTAACCCTAACCCAAACCCAAACCCTAACCCTAACCCTAACCCAAACCCAAACCCTAACCCTAACCCTGACCCTAACCCAAACACTAACCCTAACCCTAACCCTAAAACTAAACCCAACCCTAATCCTAACCCTAACCCTAACCCTAACCATAACCCATACCCTAATCCCAGGATTGCCTTGAACTGATAAACCTGCCTCACCCCCAAGTGTTGAGTTGTACTTTTTTAAGAGCAAAGATTGGATTCAGCAACAATGAAAAAGGAAAATATTTTCCCTCATACAGAACGATGCCCAAAGTAGTTTTCTGATTCAAATGTAGCTTATAGTACTGAAGAACCCAATATCAATAATATGGTAATATCTAGAACGAATGAGGTTGGTTATTTATGTAACCACGTACAATCCTGGCAAGAGCTGCAGGACTGGGAAGCAATCTTGGCATGACTTGACCAGTGGAGGAGCACCTGCTCTGAAGCTGTGAAAGACAGGCAGAGCTTTGCAAGTGAGTGCTGAGTGCTATTGGTCAGTCTCCTGTCATTGGTGTCTGAAGTGGGCAGGAGTGCTGAGGTCACAGAATCTTGGACTAAGTTTCTGGAACTCCAAGAGGCAGTGACCTGGCAAAGCATTGTTTAGGGTGTTGCCCAGGCCCTCCATATACAGGACCTCTACTACAAAGCCTACCTCTACTAACCCTAAGCCTTACCCTAACCCTAACCCTAACCCGAAGCCTAACCCATAACCTCTAACCCTATCCCTAACCCTAACCCATACGAAACCCTAAACCTAACCCTACCACTAACCCTAACCATAAACCTAAGCCTAACCTAAACCCTACCCCTAACACTAAACCTAACACAAACCGCAACCCTAACCTTAACCCTAAACCAAACCCTAACCCTGACCCTAACCCTAACCCAACACCTAACACTATTCCTAACCCAAAACCTAACCCTAACCCAAACTCTAACCCTAACCCTAACCCTAACACTAATTCTAACCCTAACCCTAACCCTAACACTAACCCTAACCCAAACCAATCCCTAACCCTAACCATA
Organism: Eospalax fontanierii; assembly: GCA_035773235.1. Lineage (NCBI taxonomy): Eukaryota > Metazoa > Chordata > Mammalia > Rodentia > Spalacidae > Eospalax > Eospalax fontanierii. Next base: position 76,215,300 of record CM069539.1, read on the forward strand.
ACCCAAAACCTGACCCTAACCCTGACCCTAACCCTAACCCAAAACCTAAACCTAAAACTAACCCTAACAATAACCCTAACCCTAACCCTTACCTAAACCTAACCCTAACCCTAACCCTAACCCTAACCCAAACCAAACCCTAACCCAAACTATAACCCTAAACCTAACCCTAATGCAATCCCAAACCCTAACCCTAACCCTAACCGTAATCCAAACCCAAACCCTAACCCTAAACCTAACCCTAATGCAATCCCAAACCCTAACCCTAACCCTAACCGTAATCCAAACCCAAACCCTAACCCTAAACCTAACTCTAAACCAAACCCAAACCCTAACACTAAAATTATTCCTAACCCTAACCCTAACCCTAAACCTAAAACAAACCCAAACCCTAACACTAAACCTAACCCTAACCCAAACCCTAACCATAACCATAACCCAAACCATAACTCTATCCCTAAACCTAAACCTAACCCTAAACCTAATCCTACCCCAAACGCACATCCTAACCCTAACCCTAACCCTAACCCTAACACAAACCCTAACCCTAAACCTAAACCTAACTCAAACCCTAAACCGAACCCCAACCCTAACCCTAACCCAAACCCAAACCCTAATCCTAACACTAACCCTAACCCTAACCCTCAGCCTAAACCAACCGCTAACCCTAACCCTAAACCTAAAACTACCCCACACCCTAACCCTAACCCTAACCCTAACCCTAACCCTAACCCAAATCCTAACCCTAACCCTAATCCTATCCCTAATCCTAAACCAAACCATAACCCTAACCCTAATCAAAACCCTAACCCTAACCCAAACCCAAACCCTAACCCTAACACTAACACTAACACTAACCATAACCCAAACCCTAACCCTAACCCGAACCCTAACCTAATCCTTACCCTAAACCTAAACCTAAACACAAACCCCAATCCTAACCCTAACCCAACCCTAATCCTTACCCTAACCCTAAACCTAACCCTAACCCAAACCCTAACCATAACCATAACCCATACCATAACTCTATCACTAAACCTAACCCTAACCCTAATCCTTACCCTAACCCAAACGCACATCCTAACCCTAACCCTAACCCTAAGCCTAAACTTAACGCAAAACCTAACCCTAAACCTAACCCTAACTCAAACCCTAACCCTAACCCCAACCCTAACCCTAACCCAAACCGAAACCCTAATCCTAACACTAACACTAACCCTAACCCTCACCCTAAACCAAACGCTAACCCTAACCCTAAACCTAAAACTAACCCAAACCCTTACACTAACCCTAACCCTAACCCAAATCCTAACCCTAACCCTAATCCTATCCCTAACCCTAAACCAAACCATAACCCTAACCCTAATCGAAACCCTAACCCTAACCCAAACCCAAACCCTAACCCTAACACTAACACTATTCCTAACCCAAACCCTAACCCAACCCTAACACTTACCCTAACCCTAACCCTAACCCTAACCCTAAACCTAAGCCGAACACAACCCCAAACCCTAACCCTAAACTTAACCCTAACCCTAACCCTAACACTAACCAAAAACCCTAATCCTAACAGTATCCCTAACCCTAACCCTAACCCTAACGAAAACCTTACCCTAACCCTAACCCAAACACTAACTCTAACCCTAAACCTAAACCTAAACCCAACCCTAATCCTAACCCTAAACTTAACCATAACCATAACTATAACCCATACCCTAATCCGAGGTTAGCCTTGAACTGATAATCCTCCTGCCTCACTCTCAAGAGTTGAGTTGTACTTTTTTAAGAGGAAAGATTGAATACAGCAACAATGAAAAAGGAAAATATTTTCCCTCATAGAGAACGATGCCCAAAGTAGTTTTCTGATTCAAATGTAGCTTATAGTACTGAAGAACCAAATATCAATAATATGGTAATTTCTAGAACGAATGAGGTTAGTTATTTATGTAACCACGTGCAATCCTGGCAAGAGCTGCAGGACTCTGAAGCAACCTTGGCATGACTTGACCAGGGGACGAGCACCTGCTCTGAAGCTGTGATAGACAGGCACAGTTTTGCAAGTGAGTGCTGAGTGCTATTGGTCAGTCTCCTGTCATTGGTGTCTGATGTGGGCAGGAGTGCTGAGGTCACAGAATCTTGGACTCAGATTCTGGAACTCCAAGAGGCAGTGACCTGGCAAAGCATTGTTTAGGGTGTTGCTAGGTGACAAAGCCCTCTCCGATCAGTTGCTGAACCACAGAGGTTTCTTGGTGGTAGGCTGTAGTGTTTGGGTTACCAGTTTGGAGAGATTTAGGTGACTTTACGTCAAAGTTCTAGTGTTTGACAAAAAGAAGAAACAGAAGAAGATGGGAGGAGGAAGCGAGAATGTGGAGTGGCCTGCTTGGCCTGCCCAGGCCCTCCATATACAGGACCTCTACTACAACGCCTACCTCTACTAACCCTAAGCCTTACCCTAACCCTAAACCTAACCCGAAGCCTAACCCTAACCCTAAACCTAAGCCTAACTCAAACCCAAACGCTAACCCTAAGCCTAATCCGAACCCTAATCCTCACCATAACCCAACACCTAACACTATTCCTAACCCAAAACCTAACCCCAACCCAAACTCTAACCCTAACCCTAACCCTAAACCTAACACTAACACTAACCCTAACCCTAACCCTCAACCTAACCCTAACCCTAATACTAACCCTAACCCAAACCAAACCCTAACCCTAACCCTAACCCAAACCCTGACCCCAAACCTAACACTAACACTAACACTAACCCTAACCCTAACCCTAACCCTCAACCTAACCCTAACCCTAACACTAACCCTAACCCAAATCAAACACTAACCCTAACCCTAACCCAAACCCTGAAACTAACCCTGACCCTAACCCTAACCCAAACCCTCACCCTAAACCAAACGCTAACCCTGACCCTAACCCTAACACTAACCCAAAACCTAAACCTAAACCTAACCTCACCCTAACCCAAATCCTAACACTAACCATAACCCTAAACCTAATCGAATCCCTAACCCTAACCCAAACCCAAACCCTAACCCTAACACTAACACTAAACCTAACCCTAACCCAAACCCAAACCCTAACCATAACCCTGACCCTAACCCAACACTAACCCTAACCCAAACCAAACCCTAACCCTAACCCTAACCCAAACCCTGACCCTAACCCTGACCCTAACCCTAACCCAAACCCTCACCCTAAACCAAACGCTAACCCTAACCCTAACCCTAACACTAACCCAAAACCTAACCCTAACCCTAACCCTAACCCTAACCCAAATCCTAACACTAAACGTAACCCTAAACGTAACCCAAACCATAACCCTAAACCTAATCGAAACCCTAACCCTAACCCAAACCCAAACCCTAACCCTAACCCTAACCCAAACCCAAACCCTAACCCTAACCCTGACCCTAACCCAAACACTAACCCTAACCCTAACCCTAAAACTAAACCCAACCCTAATCCTAACCCTAACCCTAACCCTAACCATAACCCATACCCTAATCCCAGGATTGCCTTGAACTGATAAACCTGCCTCACCCCCAAGTGTTGAGTTGTACTTTTTTAAGAGCAAAGATTGGATTCAGCAACAATGAAAAAGGAAAATATTTTCCCTCATACAGAACGATGCCCAAAGTAGTTTTCTGATTCAAATGTAGCTTATAGTACTGAAGAACCCAATATCAATAATATGGTAATATCTAGAACGAATGAGGTTGGTTATTTATGTAACCACGTACAATCCTGGCAAGAGCTGCAGGACTGGGAAGCAATCTTGGCATGACTTGACCAGTGGAGGAGCACCTGCTCTGAAGCTGTGAAAGACAGGCAGAGCTTTGCAAGTGAGTGCTGAGTGCTATTGGTCAGTCTCCTGTCATTGGTGTCTGAAGTGGGCAGGAGTGCTGAGGTCACAGAATCTTGGACTAAGTTTCTGGAACTCCAAGAGGCAGTGACCTGGCAAAGCATTGTTTAGGGTGTTGCCCAGGCCCTCCATATACAGGACCTCTACTACAAAGCCTACCTCTACTAACCCTAAGCCTTACCCTAACCCTAACCCTAACCCGAAGCCTAACCCATAACCTCTAACCCTATCGCTAACCCTAACCCATACGAAACCCTAAACCTAACCCTAACACTAACCCTAACCATAAACCTAAGCCTAACCTAAACCCTACCCCTAACACTAAACCTAACACAAACCGCAACCCTAACCTTAACCCTAAACCAAACCCTAACCCTGACCCTAACCCTAACCCAAACCCTAACCCTAAAACTAAGCCTAACCCCTAACCCCTCCCTGTCCCTAACACTAACCCATATGAAATCCTAAACCTAAGCCTAACCCTAACTCTAACCCAAACCCTAAACCTAAACCTAACCCTAACCCTAACCCAAACCCAAACCCTAATCCAAACCCTAATCCAAACCCAAACCCTAACACTAACCCTAACCCTAACCCTAAACCTAACCCAAACCCTAACCCTAACCCTAAGCCTAACCTTAACCCAAACCCAAACCCTAACCCTAATCCTAACCCTAACCCTAACCCTAATCTGAACCATAATCCTAACCCTAAAGCTAACACTAACCCAAACCCTAACCCTAAACCTAACCCTAACACTAACCCTAACAAAACCAAACCCTTACCTTAAAGCTAATCATAACCCTAATCCAAACCCAAACTCTAACCCGAACGTTACCCTAACCCTAACACTAACCCTAACACTAACCCTAACTCTAACCCAAACAAAACCCTAACCCTAACCTTAACCCTAAACATAAACCTAAACCAAACCTAACACTAACCCTAACCCAAACCCTAACCATAACCCTAAGCCTAACCACTAACTCCTAACCCTAACCCTAACCCTAACCCAAACCCTGACCCTACCCCTGACCCTAACCCTAACCCAAACCCTCACCCTAAACCAAATGCTAACCCTAACCCTAACCCTAACACTAACCCAAAACCTAACCCTAACCCTAACGCAAATGCTAACACTAAACGTAACCCTAAACGTAACCCAAACCATAACTCTAAACCTAATCGAAACCCTAAACCTAACCCAAACCCAAAACCTAACCCTAACCCTGACCCTAACCCTAACACTAACCCTAACCCAAACCCTCACCCTAAACCAAACGCTAACCATAACCCTAACCCTAACACTAACCCAAAACCTAACACTAAACGTAACCCTAAACGTAACCCAAACCATAACCCTAAACCTAATCGAAACGCTAACCCTAACCCAAACCCAAACCCTAACCCTAACACTAACACTTATCCTAACCCTAACCCAAACCCAAACCCTAACCCTAACCCTGACCCTAACCCAAACACTAACCCTAACCCTAACCCTAAAACTAAACCCAACCCTAATCCTAAACCTAACCCTAACCCTAACCATAACCCATACCCTAATCCCAGGATAGTCTTGAACTGATAAACCTGCCTCACCCCCAAGTGTTGAGTTGTACTTTTTTAAGAGCAAAGATTGGATTCAGCAACAATGAAAAAGGAAAATATTTTCCCTCATACAGAACGATGCCCAAAGTAGTTTTCTGATTCAAATGTAGCTTATAGTAATGAAGAACCCAATATCAATAATATGGTAATATCTAGAACGAATGAGGTTGGTTATTTATGTAACCACGTACAATCCTGGCAAGAGCTGCAGGACTGGGAAGCAATCTTGGCATGACTTGACCAGTGGAGGAGCACCTGCTCTGAAGCTGTGATAGACAGGCAGAGCTTTGCAAGTGAGTGCTGAGTGCTATTGGTCAGTCTCCTGTCATTGGTGTCTGATGTGGGCAGGAGTGCTGAGGTCACAGAATCTTGGACTAAGATTCTGGAACTCCAAGAGGCAGTGACCTGGCAAAGCATTGTGTAGGGTGTTGCTAGGTGACAAAGCCCTCTCCGATCAGTTGCTGAACCACAGAGGTTTCTTGGTGGTAGGCTGTAGTGTTTGGGTGATCAGTTTGGAGAGATTTAGGTGACTTTACGTCAAAGTTCTAGTGTTTGACAAAAAGAAGAAGCAGAAGAAGATGGGAGGAGGAAGCGAGAATGTGGAGTGGCCTGCTGGGCCTGCCCAGGCCCTCAATATACAGGACCTCTACTACAACGCCTACCTCTACTAACCCTAAGCCTTACCCTAACCCTAACCCGAAGCCTAACCCCTAACCTCTAACCCTGTCCCTAACCCTAAACCATACGAAACCCTAAACCTAACCCTAACACTAACCCTAACCATAAACCTAAGCCTAACCCAAACCCTACCCCTAACCCTAAACCTAACACAAACCGTAAGCCTAACCTTAACCCTAAACCAAACCCTAACCCTAACCCTAACCCTAACCCAAACCCTAACCCTAACCGTAAGCCTAACCCTAACCGTAAGCCTAACCCTAACCTCTCCCTGTCCCTAACACTAACCCATATGAAATCCTAACCCTAACCCTAACCCTAACTCTAACCCAAACCCTAAACCTAACCCTAACCCTAACACTAACCCAAACCCAAACCCTAATTCAAACCCTAATCCAAACCCAAACCCTAACACTAACCCTAACCCTAACCCTAAACCTAACCCAAAACCTAACCCTAACCCTAAGCCTAACCTTAACCCAAACCCAAATCCTAACCCTGACCCTAAACATAACCCTAACCCTAATCTGAACCATAACCCTAACCCTAAAGCTAACGCTAACCCAAACCCTAACCCTAAACCTAACCCTAACACTAACCCTAACCCAAACCAAACCCTTACCCTAAAGCTAATCATAACCCTAATCCAAACCCAAACTCTAACCCGAACGTTACCCTAACCCTAACACTAACCCTAGCACTAACCCTAACTCTAACCCAAACCAAACCCTAACCCTAAACTTAACCCTAAACATAAACCTAAACCAAACCTAACCCTAACCCTAACCCAAACCCTAACCATAACCCTAAGCCTAACCACTAACTCCTAACCCTAACCCTAACCCTAACAGTAACCCAAACACAAACCCTAACCCTAACCCTATCACAAACCCTAACCGTAAAGCTAACCCTAAACCTAACCCTAACCCTAACCCTAACCCAAACCCTAACCGAAACCCTAACCCTAACGCTAACACTAAACCTAAACCTAACCCAAACCCAAATCCTAACCCTAACCCAAACCCTAACCCTATCCCTAACCCTAATCCTAAGCCTAACGCTAACCCTAACCCAAACCCCAATCCCAACCCCAACTCCAACCCCCAACCTAAGCCTAACTCAAACCCCAACAAACCCTAAGCCTAATCCGAACCCTATCCCTAACCCTAACCCAACACCTAACACTATTCCTAACCCAAAACCTAACCCTAACCCAAACTCTAACCCTAACCCTAACCCTAACACTAATTCTAACCCTAACCCTAACACTTACACTAACCCTAACCCTAACCCAAATCCTAACCCTAACCCTAATCCTATCCCTAACCCTAAACCAAACCATAACCCTAACCCTAATCGAAACCCTAACCCTAACCCAAACCCAAACCCTAACCCTAACACTAACACTATTCCTAACCCAAACCCTAACCCAACCCTAACACTTACCCTAACCCTAACCCTAACCCTAACCCTAAACCTAAGCCGAACACAACCCCAAAACCCTAACCCTAAACTTTAACCTAACCCTAACCCTAACACAAACCAAAAACCCTTATCCTAACAGTATCCCTAACCCTAACCCTAACCCTAACGAAAACCTTACCCTAACCCTAACCCAAACACTAACTCTAACCCTAAACCTAAACCTAAACCCAACCCTAATCCTAACCCTAAACTTAACCATAACCATAACTATAACCCATACCCTAATCCGAGGTTAGCCTTGAACTGATAATCCTCCTGCCTCACTCTCAAGAGTTGAGTTGTACTTTTTTAAGAGGAAAGATTGAATACAGCAACAATGAAAAAGGAAAATATTTTCCCTCATAGAGAACGATGCCCAAAGTAGTTTTCTGATTCAAATGTAGCTTATAGTACTGAAGAACCAAATATCAATAATATGGTAATTTCTAGAACGAATGAGGTTAGTTATTTATGTAACCACGTGCAATCCTGGCAAGAGCTGCAGGACTCTGAAGCAACCTTGGCATGACTTGACCAGGGGACGAGCACCTGCTCTGAAGCTGTGATAGACAGGCACAGTTTTGCAAGTGAGTGCTGAGTGCTATTGGTCAGTCTCCTGTCATTGGTGTCTGATGTGGGCAGGAGTGCTGAGGTCACAGAATCTTGGACTCAGATTCTGGAACTCCAAGAGGCAGTGACCTGGCAAAGCATTGTTTAGGGTGTTGCTAGGTGACAAAGCCCTCTCCGATCAGTTGCTGAACCACAGAGGTTTCTTGGTGGTAGGCTGTAGTGTTTGGGTTACCAGTTTGGAGAGATTTAGGTGACTTTACGTCAAAGTTCTAGTGTTTGACAAAAAGAAGAAACAGAAGAAGATGGGAGGAGGAAGCGAGAATGTGGAGTGGCCTGCTTGGCCTGCCCAGGCCCTCCATATACAGGACCTCTACTACAACGCCTACCTCTACTAACCCTAAGCCTTACCCTAACCCTAAACCTAACCCGAAGCCTAACCCTAACCCTAAACCTAAGCCTAACTCAAACCCAAACGCTAACCCTAAGCCTAATCCGAACCCTAATCCTCACCACAACCCAACACCTAACACTATTCCTAACCCAAAACCTAACCCCAACCCAAACTCTAACCCTAACCCTAACCCTAAACCTAACACTAACACTAACCCTAACCCTAACCCTCAACCTAACCCTAACCCTAACACTAACTCTAACCCTAAACTTAACTCGAACCCTACCCCTAATCCTAACCCTGACCCCAAACCTAACACTAAAACAAACACTAACCATAACCCTAACCCTAACCCTCAACCTAACCCTAACCCTAACACTAACCCTAACCCAAATCAAACACTAACCCTAACCCTAACCCAAACCCTGAAACTAACCCTGACCCTAACCCTAACCCAAACCCTCACCCTAAACCAAACGCTAACCCTAACCCTAACCCTAACACTAACCCAAAACCTAAACCTAAACCTAACCTCACCCTAACCCAAATCCTAACACTAACCATAACCCTAAACCTAATCGAATCCCTAACCCTAACCCAAACCCAAACCCTAACCCTAACACTAACACTAAACCTAACCCTAACCCAAACCCAAACCCTAACCATAACCCTGACCCTAACCCTAACACTAACCCTAACCCAAACCAAACCCTAACCCTAACCCTAACCCAAACCCTGACCCTAACCCTGACCCTAACCCTAACCCAAACCCTCACCCTAAACCAAACGCTAACCCTAACCCTAACCCTAACACTAACCCAAAACCTAACCCTAACCCTAACCCTAACCCTAACCCAAATCCTAACACTAAACGTAACCCTAAACGTAACCCAAACCATAACCCTAAACCTAATCGAAACCCTAACCCTAACCCAAACCCAAACCCTAACCCTAACCCTAACCCAAACCCAAACCCTAACCCTAACCCTGACCCTAACCCAAACACTAACCCTAACCCTAACCCTAAAACTAAACCCAACCCTAATCCTAACCCTAACCCTAACCCTAACCATAACCCATACCCTAATCCCAGGATTGCCTTGAACTGATAAACCTGCCTCACCCCCAAGTGTTGAGTTGTACTTTTTTAAGAGCAAAGATTGGATTCAGCAACAATGAAAAAGGAAAATATTTTCCCTCATACAGAACGATGCCCAAAGTAGTTTTCTGATTCAAATGTAGCTTATAGTACTGAAGAACCCAATATCAATAATATGGTAATATCTAGAACGAATGAGGTTGGTTATTTATGTAACCACGTACAATCCTGGCAAGAGCTGCAGGACTGGGAAGCAATCTTGGCATGACTTGACCAGTGGAGGAGCACCTGCTCTGAAGCTGTGAAAGACAGGCAGAGCTTTGCAAGTGAGTGCTGAGTGCTATTGGTCAGTCTCCTGTCATTGGTGTCTGAAGTGGGCAGGAGTGCTGAGGTCACAGAATCTTGGACAAAGTTTCTGGAACTCCAAGAGGCAGTGACCTGGCAAAGCATTGTTTAGGGTGTTGCCCAGGCCCTCCATATACAGGACCTCTACTACAAAGCCTACCTCTACTAACCCTAAGCCTTACCCTAACCCTAACCCTAACCCGAAGCCTAACCCATAACCTCTAACCCTATCCCTAACCCTAACCCAACACCTAACACTATTCCTAACCCAAAACCTAACCCTAACCCAAACTCTAACCCTAACCCTAACCCTAACACTAATTCTAACCCTAACCCTAACCCTAACACTAACCCTAACCCAAACCAATCCCTAACCCTAACCATAACCCAAAACCTGACCCTAACCCTGACCCTAACCCTAACCCAAAACCTAAACCTAAAACTAACCCTAACAATAACCCTAACCCTAACCCTTACCTAAACCTAACCCTAACCCTAACCCTAACCCTAACCCAAACCAAACCCTAACCCAAACTATAACCCTAAACCTAACCCTAATGCAATCCCAAACCCTAACCCTAACCCTAACCGTAATCCAAACCCAAACCCTAACCCTAAACCTAACCCTAATGCAATCCCAAACCCTAACCCTAACCCTAACCGTAATCCAAACCCAAACCCTAACCCTAAACCTAACTCTAAACCAATCCCAAACCCTAACACTAAAATTATTCCTAACCCTAACCCTAACCCTAAACCTAAAACAAACCCAAACCCTAACACTAAACCTAACCCTAACCCAAACCCTAACCATAACCATAACCCAAACCATAACTCTATCCCTAAACCTAAACCTAACCCTAAACCTAATCCTACCTCAAACGCACATCCTAACCCTAACCCTAACCCTAACCCTAACACAAACCCTAACCCTAAACCTAAACCTAACTCAAACCCTAAACCGAACCCCAACCCTAACCCTAACCCAAACCCAAACCCTAATCCTAACACTAACCCTAACCCTAACCCTCAGCTTAAACCAAACGCTAACCCTAACCCTAAACCTAAAACTAACCCAAACCCTAACCCTAACCCTAACCCTAACCCTAACCCAAATCCTAACCCTAACCCTAATCCTATCCCTAATCCTAAACCAAACCATAACCCTAACCCTAATCAAAACCCTAACCCTAACCCAAACCCAAACCCTAACCCTAACACTAACACTAACACTAACCATAACCCAAACCCTAACCCTAACCCGAACCCTAACCTAATCCTTACCCTAAACCTAAACCTAAACACAAACCCCAATCCTAACCCTAACCCAACCCTAATCCTTACCCTAACCCTAAACCTAACCCTAACCCAAACCCTAACCATAACCATAACCCATACCATAACTCTATCACTAAACCTAACCCTAACCCTAATCCTTACCCTAACCCAAACGCACATCCTAACCCTAACCCTAACCCTAAGCCTAAACTTAACGCAAAACCTAACCCTAAACCTAACCCTAACTCAAACCCTAACCCTAACCCCAACCCTAACCCTAACCCAAACCGAAACCCTAATCCTAACACTAACACTAACCCTAACCCTCACCCTAAACCAAACGCTAACCCTAACCCTAAACCTAAAACTAACCCAAACCCTTACACTAACCCTAACCCTAACCCAAATCCTAACCCTAACCCTAATCCTATCCCTAACCCTAAACCAAACCATAACCCTAACCCTAATCGAAACCCTAACCCTAACCCAAACCCAAACCCTAACCCTAACACTAACACTATTCCTAACCCAAACCCTAACCCAACCCTAACACTTACCCTAACCCTAACCCTAACCCTAACCCTAAACCTAAGCCGAACACAACCCCAAACCCTAACCCTAAACTTAACCCTAACCCTAACCCTAACACTAACCAAAAACCCTAATCCTAACAGTATCCCTAACCCTAACCCTAACCCTAACGAAAACCTTACCCTAACCCTAACCCAAACACTAACTCTAACCCTAAACCTAAACCTAAACCCAACCCTAATCCTAACCCTAAACTTAACCATAACCATAACTATAACCCATACCCTAATCCGAGGTTAGCCTTGAACTGATAATCCTCCTGCCTCACTCTCAAGAGTTGAGTTGTACTTTTTTAAGAGGAAAGATTGAATACAGCAACAATGAAAAAGGAAAATATTTTCCCTCATAGAGAACGATGCCCAAAGTAGTTTTCTGATTCAAATGTAGCTTATAGTACTGAAGAACCAAATATCAATAATATGGTAATTTCTAGAACGAATGAGGTTAGTTATTTATGTAACCACGTGCAATCCTGGCAAGAGCTGCAGGACTCTGAAGCAACCTTGGCATGACTTGACCAGGGGACGAGCACCTGCTCTGAAGCTGTGATAGACAGGCACAGTTTTGCAAGTGAGTGCTGAGTGCTATTGGTCAGTCTCCTGTCATTGGTGTCTGATGTGGGCAGGAGTGCTGAGGTCACAGAATCTTGGACTCAGATTCTGGAACTCCAAGAGGCAGTGACCTGGCAAAGCATTGTTTAGGGTGTTGCTAGGTGACAAAGCCCTCTCCGATCAGTTGCTGAACCACAGAGGTTTCTTGGTGGTAGGCTGTAGTGTTTGGGTTACCAGTTTGGAGAGATTTAGGTGACTTTACGTCAAAGTTCTAGTGTTTGACAAAAAGAAGAAACAGAAGAAGATGGGAGGAGGAAGCGAGAATGTGGAGTGGCCTGCTTGGCCTGCCCAGGCCCTCCATATACAGGACCTCTACTACAACGCCTACCTCTACTAACCCTAAGCCTTACCCTAACCCTAAACCTAACCCGAAGCCTAACCCTAACCCTAAACCTAAGCCTAACTCAAACCCAAACGCTAACCCTAAGCCTAATCCGAACCCTAATCCTCACCACAACCCAACACCTAACACTATTCCTAACCCAAAACCTAACCCCAACCCAAACTCTAACCCTAACCCTAACCCTAAACCTAACACTAACACTAACCCTAACCCTAACCCTCAACCTAACCCTAACCCTAACACTAACCCTAACCCAAACCAAACCCTAACCCTAACCCTAACCCAAACCCTGACCCCAAACCTAACACTAACACTAACACTAACCCTAACCCTAACCCTAACCCTCAACCTAACCCTAACCCTAACACTAACCCTAACCCAAATCAAACACTAACCCTAACCCTAACCCAAACCCTGAAACTAACCCTGACCCTAACCCTAACCCAAACCCTCACCCCAAGCCCAACGCTCACCCTAACCCTAACCCTAACACTAACCCAAAACCTAAACCTACACCTAACCTCCCCCTAACCCAAATCCTAACACTAACCATAACCCTAAACCTAATCGAATCCCTAACCCTAACCCAAACCCAAACCCTAACCCTAACACTAACACTAAACCTAACCCTAACCCAAACCCAAACCCTAACCATAACCCTGACCCTAACCCTAACACTAACCCTAACCCAAACCAAACCCTAACCCTAACCCTAACCCAAACCCTGACCCTAACCCTGACCCTAACCCTAACCCAAACCCTCACCCTAAACCAAACGCTAACCCTAACCCTAACCCTAACACTAACCCAAAACCTAACCCTAACCCTAACCCTAACCCTAACCCAAATCCTAACACTAAACGTAACCCTAAACGTAACCCAAACCATAACCCTAAACCTAATCGAATCCCTAACCCTAACCCAAACCCAAACCCTAACCCTAACCCTAAACCAAAACCAAACCCTAACCCTAACCCTGACCCTAACCCAAACACTAACCCTAACCCTAACCCTAAAACTAAACCCAACCCTAATCCTAACCCTAACCCTAACCCTAACCATAACCCATACCCTAATCCCAGGATTGCCTTGAACTGATAAACCTGCCTCACCCCCAAGTGTTGAGTTGTACTTTTTTAAGAGCAAAGATTGGATTCAGCAACAATGAAAAAGGAAAATATTTTCCCTCATACAGAACGATGCCCAAAGTAGTTTTCTGATTCAAATGTAGCTTATAGTACTGAAGAACCCAATATCAATAATATGGTAATATCTAGAACGAATGAGGTTGGTTATTTATGTAACCACGTACAATCCTGGCAAGAGCTGCAGGACTGGGAAGCAATCTTGGCATGACTTGACTAGTGGAGGAGCACCTGCTCTGAAGCTGTGAAAGACAGGCAGAGCTTTGCAAGTGAGTGCTGAGTGCTATTGGTCAGTCTCCTGTCATTGGTGTCTGAAGTGGGCAGGAGTGCTGAGGTCACAGAATCTTGGACAAAGTTTCTGGAACTCCAAGAGGCAGTGACCTGGCAAAGCATTGTTTAGGGTGTTGCCCAGGCCCTCCATATACAGGACCTCTACTACAAAGCCTACCTCTACTAACCCTAAGCCTTACCCTAACCCTAACCCTAACCCGAAGCCTAACCCATAACCTCTAACCCTATCCCTAACCCTAACCCAACACCTAACACTATTCCTAACCCAAAACCTAACCCTAACCCAAACTCTAACCCTAACCCTAACCCTAACACTAATTCTAACCCTAACCCTAACCCTAACACTAACCCTAACCCAAACCAATCCCTAACCCTAACCATAACCCAAAACCTGACCCTAACCCTGACCCTAACCCTAACCCAAAACCTAAACCTAAAACTAACCCTAACAATAACCCTAACCCTAACCCTTACCTAAACCTAACCCTAACCCTAACCCTAACCCTAACCCAAACCAAACCCTAACCCAAACTATAACCCTAAACCTAACCCTAATGCAATCCCAAACCCTAACCCTAACCCTAACCGTAATCCAAACCCAAACCCTAACCCTAAACCTAACCCTAATGCAATCCCAAACCCTAACCCTAACCCTAACCGTAATCCAAACCCAAACCCTAACCCTAAACCTAACTCTAAACCAAACCCAAACCCTAACACTAAAATTATTCCTAACCCTAACCCTAACCCTAAACCTAAAACAAACCCAAACCCTAACACTAAACCTAACCCTAACCCAAACCCTAACCATAACCATAACCCAAACCATAACTCTATCCCTAAACCTAAACCTAACCCTAAACCTAATCCTACCCCAAACGCACATCCTAACCCTAACCCTAACCCTAACCCTAACCCTAACACAAACCCTAACCCTAAACCTAAACCTAACTCAAACCCTAAACCGAACCCCAACCCTAACCCTAACCCAAACCCAAACCCTAATCCTAACACTAACCCTAACCCTAACCCTCAGCCTAAACCAAACGCTAACCCTAACCCTAAACCTAAAACTAACCCAAACCCTAACCCTAACCCTAACCCTAACCCTAACCCAAATCCTAACCCTAACCCTAATCCTATCCCTAATCCTAAACCAAACCATAACCCTAACCCTAATCAAAACCCTAACCCTAACCCAAACCCAAACCCTAACCCTAACACTAACACTAACACTAACCATAACCCAAACCCTAACCCTAACCCGAACCCTAACCTAATCCTTACCCTAAACCTAAACCTAAACACAAACCCCAATCCTAACCCTAACCCAACCCTAATCCTTACCCTAACCCTAAACCTAACCCTAACCCAAACCCTAACCATAACCATAACCCATACCATAACTCTATCACTAAACCTAACCCTAACCCTAATCCTTACCCTAACCCAAACGCACATCCTAACCCTTACCCTAACCCTAAGCCTAAACTTAACGCAAAACCTAACCCTAAACCTAACCCTAACTCAAACCCTAACCCTAACCCCTACCCTAACCCTAACCCAAACCGAAACCCTAATCCTAACACTAACACTAACCCTAACCCTCACCCTAAACCAAACGCTAACCCTAACCCTAAACCTAAAACTAACCCAAACCCTTACACTAACCCTAACCCTAACCCAAATCCTAACCCTAACCCTAATCCTATCCCTAACCCTAAACCAAACCATAACCCTAACCCTAATCGAAACCCTAACCCTAACCCAAACCCAAACCCTAACCCTAACACTAACACTATTCCTAACCCAAACCCTAACCCAACCCTAACACTTACCCTAACCCTAACCCTAACCCTAACCCTAAACCTAAGCCGAACACAACCCCAAACCCTAACCCTAAACTTAACCCTAACCCTAACCCTAACACTAACCAAAAACCCTAATCCTAACAGTATCCCTAACCCTAACCCTAACCCTAACGAAAACCTTACCCTAACCCTAACCCAAACACTAACTCTAACCCTAAACCTAAACCTAAACCCAACCCTAATCCTAACCCTAAACTTAACCATAACCATAACTATAACCCATACCCTAATACGAGGTTAGCCTTGAACTGATAATCCTCCTGCCTCACTCTCAAGAGTTGAGTTGTACTTTTTTAAGAGGAAAGATTGAATACAGCAACAATGAAAAAGGAAAATATTTTCCCTCATAGAGAACGATGCCCAAAGTAGTTTTCTGATTCAAATGTAGCTTATAGTACTGAAGAACCCAATATCAATAATATCGTAATTTCTAGAACGAATGAGGTTAGTTATTTATGTAACCACGTGCAATCCTGGCAAGAGCTGCAGGACTCTGAAGCAACCTTGGCATGACTTGACCAGGGGACGAGCACCTGCTCTGAAGCTGTGATAGACAGGCACAGTTTTGCAAGTGAGTGCTGAGTGCTATTGGCCAGTCTCCTGTCATTGGTGTCTGATGTGGGCAGGAGTGCTGAGGTCACAGAATCTTGGACTCAGATTCTGGAACTCCAAGAGGCAGTGACCTGGCAAAGCATTGTTTAGGGTGTTGCTAGGTGACAAAGCCCTCTCCGATCAGTTGCTGAACCACAGAGGTTTCTTGGTGGTAGGCTGTAGTGTTTGGGTTACCAGTTTGGAGAGATTTAGGTGACTTTACGTCAAAGTTCTAGTGTTTGACAAAAAGAAGAAACAGAAGAAGATGGGAGGAGGAAGCGAGAATGTGGAGTGGCCTGCTTGGCCTGCCCAGGCCCTCCATATACAGGACCTCTACTACAACGCCTACCTCTACTAACCCTAAGCCTTACCCTAACCCTAAACCTAACCCGAAGCCTAACCCTAACCCTAAACCTAAGCCTAACTCAAACCCAAACGCTAACCCTAAGCCTAATCCGAACCCTAATCCTCACCATAACCCAACACCTAACACTATTCCTAACCCAAAACCTAACCCCAACCCAAACTCTAACCCTAACCCTAACCCTAAACCTAACACTAACACTAACCCTAACCCTAACCCTCAACCTAACCCTAACCCTAACACTAACCCTAACCCAAACCAAACCCTAACCCTAACCCTAACCCAAACCCTGACCCCAACCCTAACACTAACACTAACACTAACCCTAACCCTAACCCTAACCCTCAACCTAACCCTAACCCTAACACTAACCCTAACCCAAATCAAACACTAACCCTAACCCTAACCCAAACCCTGAAACTAACCCTGACCCTAACCCTAACCCAAACCCTCACCCTAAACCAAACGCTAACCCTAACCCTAACCCTAACACTAACCCAAAACCTAAACCTAAACCTAACCTCACCCTAACCCAAATCCTAACACTAACCATAACCCTAAACCTAATCGAATCCCTAACCCTAACCCAAACCCAAACCCTAACCCTAACACTAACACTAAACCTAACCCTAACCCAAACCCAAACCCTAACCATAACCCTGACCCTAACCCTAACACTAACCCTAACCCAAACCAAACCCTAACCCTAACCCTAACCCAAACCCTGACCCTAACCCTGACCCTAACCCTAACCCAAACCCTCACCCTAAACCAAACGCTAACCCTAACCCTAACCCTAACACTAACCCAAAACCTAACCCTAACCCTAACCCTAACCCTAACCCAAATCCTAACACTAAACGTAACCCTAAACGTAACCCAAACCATAACCCTAAACCTAATCGAAACCCTAACCCTAACCCAAACCCAAACCCTAACCCTAACCCTAACCCAAACCCAAACCCTAACCCTAACCCTGACCCTAACCCAAACACTAACCCTAACCCTAACCCTAAAACTAAACCCAACCCTAATCCTAACCCTAACCCTAACCCTAACCATAACCCATACCCTAATCCCAGGATTGCCTTGAACTGATAAACCTGCCTCACCCCCAAGTGTTGAGTTGTACTTTTTTAAGAGCAAAGATTGGATTCAGCAACAATGAAAAAGGAAAATATTTTCCCTCATACAGAACGATGCCCAAAGTAGTTTTCTGATTCAAATGTAGCTTATAGTACTGAAGAACCCAATATCAATAATATGGTAATATCTAGAACGAATGAGGTTGGTTATTTATGTAACCACGTACAATCCTGGCAAGAGCTGCAGGACTGGGAAGCAATCTTGGCATGACTTGACCAGTGGAGGAGCACCTGCTCTGAAGCTGTGAAAGACAGGCAGAGCTTTGCAAGTGAGTGCTGAGTGCTATTGGTCAGTCTCCTGTCATTGGTGTCTGAAGTGGGCAGGAGTGCTGAGGTCACAGAATCTTGGACTAAGTTTCTGGAACTCCAAGAGGCAGTGACCTGGCAAAGCATTGTTTAGGGTGTTGCCCAGGCCCTCCATATACAGGACCTCTACTACAAAGCCTACCTCTACTAACCCTAAGCCTTACCCTAACCCTAACCCTAACCCGAAGCCTAACCCATAACCTCTAACCCTATCCCTAACCCTAACCCATACGAAACCCTAAACCTAACCCTAACACTAACCCTAACCATAAACCTAAGCCTAACCCAAACCCTACCCCTAACACTAAACCTAACACAAACCGCAACCCTAACCTTAACCCTAAACCAAACCCTAACCCTGACCCTAACCCTAACCCAAACCCTAACCCTAAAACTAAGCCTAACCCCTAACCCCTCCCTGTCCCTAACACTAACCCATATGAAATCCTAAACCTAAGCCTAACCCTAACTCTAACCTAAACCCTAAACCTAAACCTAACCCTAACCCTAACCCAAACCCAAACCCTAATCCAAACCCTAATCCAAACCCAAACCCTAACACTAACCCTAACCCTAACCCTAAACCTAACCCAAACCCTAACCCTAACCCTAAGCCTAACCTTAACCCAAACCCAAACCCTAACCCTAATCCTAACCCTAACCCTAACCCTAATCTGAACCATAATCCTAACCCTAAAGCTAACACTAACCCAAACCCTAACCCTAAACCTAACCCTAACACTAACCCTAACAAAACCAAACCCTTACCTTAAAGCTAATCATAACCCTAATCCAAACCCAAACTCTAACCCGAACGTTACCCTAACCCTAACACTAACCCTAACACTAACCCTAACTCTAACCCAAACAAAACCCTAACCCTAACCTTAACCCTAAACATAAACCTAAACCAAACCTAACACTAACCCTAACCCAAACCCTAACCATAACCCTAAGCCTAACCACTAACTCCTAACCCTAACCCTAACCCTAACCCAAACCCTGACCCTACCCCTGACCCTAACCCTAACCCAAACCCTCACCCTAAACCAAATGCTAACCCTAACCCTAACCCTAACACTAACCCAAAACCTAACCCTAACCCTAACGCAAATGCTAACACTAAACGTAACCCTAAACGTAACCCAAACCATAACTCTAAACCTAATCGAAACCCTAAACCTAACCCAAACCCAAAACCTAACCCTAACCCTGACCCTAACCCTAACACTAACCCTAACCCAAACCCTCACCCTAAACCAAACGCTAACCATAACCCTAACCCTAACACTAACCCAAAACCTAACACTAAACGTAACCCTAAACGTAACCCAAACCATAACCCTAAACCTAATCGAAACGCTAACCCTAACCCAAACCCAAACCCTAACCCTAACACTAACACTTATCCTAACCCTAACCCAAACCCAAACCCTAACCCTAACCCTGACCCTAACCCAAACACTAACCCTAACCCTAACCCTAAAACTAAACCCAACCCTAATCCTAAACCTAACCCTAACCCTAACCATAACCCATACCCTAATCCCAGGATAGTCTTGAACTCATAAACCTGCCTCACCCCCAAGTGTTGAGTTGTACTTTTTTAAGAGCAAAGATTGGATTCAGCAACAATGAAAAAGGAAAATATTTTCCCTCATACAGAACGATGCCCAAAGTAGTTTTCTGATTCAAATGTAGCTTATAGTACTGAAGAACCCAATATCAATAATATGGTAATATCTAGAACGAATGAGGTTGGTTATTTATGTAACCACGTACAATCCTGGCAAGAGCTGCAGGACTGGGAAGCAATCTTGGCATGACTTGACCAGTGGAGGAGCACCTGCTCTGAAGCTGTGATAGACAGGCAGAGCTTTGCAAGTGAGTGCTGAGTGCTATTGGTCAGTCTCCTGTCATTGGTGTCTGATGTGGGCAGGAGTGCTGAGGTCACAGAATCTTGGACTAAGATTCTGGAACTCCAAGAGGCAGTGACCTGGCAAAGCATTGTGTAGGGTGTTGCTAGGTGACAAAGCCCTCTCCGATCAGTTGCTGAACCACAGAGGTTTCTTGGTGGTAGGCTGTAGTGTTTGGGTGACCAGTTTGGAGAGATTTAGGTGACTTTACGTCAAAGTTCTAGTGTTTGACAAAAAGAAGAAGCAGAAGAAGATGGGAGGAGGAAGCGAGAATGTGGAGTGGCCTGCTGGGCCTGCCCAGGCCCTCAATATACAGGACCTCTACTACAACGCCTACCTCTACTAACCCTAAGCCTTACCCTAACCCTAACCCGAAGCCTAACCCCTAACCTCTAACCCTGTCCCTAACCCTAAACCATACGAAACCCTAAACCTAACCCTAACACTAACCCTAACCATAAACCTAAGCCTAACCCAAACCCTACCCCTAACCCTAAACCTAACACAAACCGTAAGCCTAACCTTAACCCTAAACCAAACCCTAACCCTAACCCTAACCCTAACCCAAACCCTAACCCTAACCGTAAGCCTAACCCTAACCGTAAGCCTAACCCTAACCTCTCCCTGTCCCTAACACTAACCCATATGAAATCCTAACCCTAACCCTAACCCTAACTCTAACCCAAACCCTAAACCTAACCCTAACCCTAACACTAACCCAAACCCAAACCCTAATTCAAACCCTAATCCAAACCCAAACCCTAACACTAACCCTAACCCTAACCCTAAACCTAACCCAAAACCTAACCCTAACCCTAAGCCTAACCTTAACCCAAACCCAAATCCTAACCCTGACCCTAAACATAACCCTAACCCTAATCTGAACCATAACCCTAACCCTAAAGCTAACGCTAACCCAAACCCTAACCCTAAACCTAACCCTAACACTAACCCTAACCCAAACCAAACCCTTACCCTAAAGCTAATCATAACCCTAATCCAAACCCAAACTCTAACCCGAACGTTACCCTAACCCTAACACTAACCCTAGCACTAACCCTAACTCTAACCCAAACCAAACCCTAACCCTAAACTTAACCCTAAACATAAACCTAAACCAAACCTAACCCTAACCCTAACCCAAACCCTAACCATAACCCTAAGCCTAACCACTAACTCCTAACCCTAACCCTAACCCTAACAGTAACCCAAACACAAACCCTAACCCTAACCCTATCACAAACCCTAACCGTAAAGCTAACCCTAAACCTAACCCTAACCCTAACCCTAACCCAAACCCTAACCGAAACCCTAACCCTAACGCTAACACTAAACCTAAACCTAACCCAAACCCAAATCCTAACCCTAACCCAAACCCTAACCCTATCCCTACCCCTAATCCTAAGCCTAACGCTAACCCTAACCCAAACCCTAATCCGAACCCTAACTCTAACCCTAAACCTAAGCCTAACTCAAACCCAAACACTAACCCTAAGCCTAATCCGAACCCTATCCCTAACCCTAACCCAACACCTAACACTATTCCTAACCCAAAACCTAACCCTAACCCAAACTCTAACCCTAACCCTAACCCTAACACTAATTCTAACCCTAACCCTAACCCTTAGACTAACCCTAACCCTAACCCAAATCCTAACCCTAACCCTAATCCTATCCCTAACCCTAAACCAAACCATAACCCTAACCCTAATCGAAACCCTAACCCTAACCCAAACCCAAACCCTAACCCTAACACTAACACTATTCCTAACCCAAACCCTAACCCAACCCTAACACTTACCCTAACCCTAACCCTAACCCTAACCCTAAACCTAAGCCGAACACAACCCCAAACCCTAACCCTAAACTTAACCCTAACCCTAACCCTAACACTAACCAAAAACCCTAATCCTAACAGTATCCCTAACCCTAACCCTAACCCTAACGAAAACCTTACCCTAACCCTAACCCAAACACTAACTCTAACCCTAAACCTAAACCTAAACCCAACCCTAATCCTAACCCTAAACTTAACCATAACCATAACTATAACCCATACCCTAATCCGAGGTTAGCCTTGAACTGATAATCCTCCTGCCTCACTCTCAAGAGTTGAGTTGTACTTTTTTAAGAGGAAAGATTGAATACAGCAACAATGAAAAAGGAAAATATTTTCCCTCATAGAGAACGATGCCCAAAGTAGTTTTCTGATTCAAATGTAGCTTATAGTACTGAAGAACCAAATATCAATAATATGGTAATTTCTAGAACGAATGAGGTTAGTTATTTATGTAACCACGTGCAATCCTGGCAAGAGCTGCAGGACTCTGAAGCAACCTTGGCATGACTTGACCAGGGGACGAGCACCTGCTCTGAAGCTGTGATAGACAGGCACAGTTTTGCAAGTGAGTGCTGAGTGCTATTGGTCAGTCTCCTGTCATTGGTGTCTGATGTGGGCAGGAGTGCTGAGGTCACAGAATCTTGGACTCAGATTCTGGAACTCCAAGAGGCAGTGACCTGGCAAAGCATTGTTTAGGGTGTTGCTAGGTGACAAAGCCCTCTCCGATCAGTTGCTGAACCACAGAGGTTTCTTGGTGGTAGGCTGTAGTGTTTGGGTTACCAGTTTGGAGAGATTTAGGTGACTTTACGTCAAAGTTCTAGTGTTTGACAAAAAGAAGAAACAGAAGAAGATGGGAGGAGGAAGCGAGAATGTGGAGTGGCCTGCTTGGCCTGCCCAGGCCCTCCATATACAGGACCTCTACTACAACGCCTACCTCTACTAACCCTAAGCCTTACCCTAACCCTAAACCTAACCCGAAGCCTAACCCTAACCCTAAACCTAAGCCTAACTCAAACCCAAACGCTAACCCTAAGCCTAATCCGAACCCTAATCCTCACCACAACCCAACACCTAACACTATTCCTAACCCAAAACCTAACCCCAACCCAAACTCTAACCCTAACCCTAACCCTAAACCTAACACTAACACTAACCCTAACCCTAACCCTCAACCTAACCCTAACCCTAACACTAACCCTAACCCAAACCAAACCCTAACCCTAACCCTAACCCAAACCCTGACCCCAAACCTAACACTAACACTAACACTAACCCTAACCCTAACCCTAACCCTCAACCTAACCCTAACCCTAACACTAACCCTAACCCAAATCAAACACTAACCCTAACCCTAACCCAAACCCTGAAACTAACCCTGACCCTAACCCTAACCCAAACCCTCACCCTAAACCAAACGCTAACCCTAACCCTAACCCTAACACTAACCCAAAACCTAAACCTAAACCTAACCTCACCCTAACCCAAATCCTAACACTAACCATAACCCTAAACCTAATCGAATCCCTAACCCTAACCCAAACCCAAACCCTAACCCTAACACTAACACTAAACCTAACCCTAACCCAAACCCAAACCCTAACCATAACCCTGACCCTAACCCTAACACTAACCCTAACCCAAACCAAACCCTAACCCTAACCCTAACCCAAACCCTGACCCTAACCCTGACCCTAACCCTAACCCAAACCCTCACCCTAAACCAAACGCTAACCCTAACCCTAACCCTAACACTAACCCAAAACCTAACCCTAACCCTAACCCTAACCCTAACCCAAATCCTCACACTAAACGTAACCCTAAACGTAACCCAAACCATAACCCTAAACCTAATCGAAACCCTAACCCTAACCCAAACCCAAACCCTAACCCTAACCCTAACCCAAACCCAAACCCTAACCCTAACCCTGACCCTAACCCAAACACTAACCCTAACCCTAACCCTAAAACTAAACCCAACCCTAATCCTAACCCTAACCCTAACCCTAACCATAACCCATACCCTAATCCCAGGATTGCCTTGAACTGATAAACCTGCCTCACCCCCAAGTGTTGAGTTGTACTTTTTTAAGAGCAAAGATTGGATTCAGCAACAATGAAAAAGGAAAATATTTTCCCTCATACAGAACGATGCCCAAAGTAGTTTTCTGATTCAAATGTAGCTTATAGTACTGAAGAACCCAATATCAATAATATGGTAATATCTAGAACGAATGAGGTTGGTTATTTATGTAACCACGTACAATCCTGGCAAGAGCTGCAGGACTGGGAAGCAATCTTGGCATGACTTGACCAGTGGAGGAGCACCTGCTCTGAAGCTGTGAAAGACAGGCAGAGCTTTGCAAGTGAGTGCTGAGTGCTATTGGTCAGTCTCCTGTCATTGGTGTCTGAAGTGGGCAGGAGTGCTGAGGTCACAGAATCTTGGACTAAGTTTCTGGAACTCCAAGAGGCAGTGACCTGGCAAAGCATTGTTTAGGGTGTTGCCCAGGCCCTCCATATACAGGACCTCTACTACAAAGCCTACCTCTACTAACCCTAAGCCTTACCCTAACCCTAACCCTAACCCGAAGCCTAACCCATAACCTCTAACCCTATCCCTAACCCTAACCCAACACCTAACACTATTCCTAACCCAAAACCTAACCCTAACCCAAACTCTAACCCTAACCCTAACCCTAACACTAATTCTAACCCTAACCCTAACCCTAACACTAACCCTAACCCAAACCAATCCCTAACCCTAACCATAACCCAAAACCTGACCCTAACCCTGACCCTAACCCTAACCCAAAACCTAAACCTAAAACTAACCCTAACAATAACCCTAACCCTAACCCTTACCTAAACCTAACCCTAACCCTAACCCTAACCCTAACCCAAACCAAACCCTAACCCAAACTATAACCCTAAACCTAACCCTAATGCAATCCCAAACCCTAACCCTAACCCTAACCGTAATCCAAACCCAAACCCTAACCCTAAACCTAACCCTAATGCAATCCCAAACCCTAACCCTAACCCTAACCGTAATCCAAACCCAAACCCTAACCCTAAACCTAACTCTAAACCAAACCCAAACCCTAACACTAAAATTATTCCTAACCCTAACCCTAAACCTAAAACAAACCCAAACCCTAACACTAAACCTAACCCTAACCCAAACCCTAACCATAACCATAACCCAAACCATAACTCTATCCCTAAACCTAAACCTAACCCTAAACCTAATCCTACCCCAAACGCGCATCCTAACCCTAACCCTAACCCTAACCCTAACACAAACCCTAACCCTAAACCTAAACCTAACTCAAACCCTAAACCGAACCCCAACCCTAACCCTAACCCAAACCCAAACCCTAATCCTAACACTAACCCTAACCCTAACCCTCAGCCTAAACCAAACGCTAACCCTAACCCTAAACCTAAAACTAACCCAAACCCTAACCCTAACCCTAACCCTAACCCTAACCCTAACCCTAACCCAAATCCTAACCCTAACCCTAATCCTATCCCTAATCCTAAACCAAACCATAACCCTAACCCTAATCAAAACCCTAACCCTAACCCAAACCCAAACCCTTACCCTAACACTAACACTAACACTAACCATAACCCAAACCCTAACCCTAACCCGAACCCTAACCTAATCCTTACCCTAAACCTAAACCTAAACACAAACCCCAATCCTAACCCTAACCCAACCCTAATCCTTACCCTAACCCTAAACCTAACCCTAACCCAAACCCTAACCATAACCATAACCCATACCATAACTCTATCACTAAACCTAACTCTAACCCTAATCCTCACCCTAACCCAAACGCACATCCTAACCCTAACCCTAACCCTAAGCCTAAACTTAACGCAAAACCTAACCCTAAACCTAACCCTAACTCAAACCCTAACCCTAACCCCAACCCTAACCCTAACCCAAACCGAAACCCTAATCCTAACACTAACACTAACCCTAACCCTCACCCTAAACCAAACGCTAACCCTAACCCTAAACCTAAAACTAACCCAAACCCTTACACTAACCCTAACCCTAACCCAAATCCTAACCCTAACCCTAATACTATCCCTAACCCTAAACCAAACCATAACCCTAACCCTAATCGAAACCCTAACCCTAACCCAAACCCAAACCCTAACCCTATCACTAACACTATTCCTAACCCAAACCCTAACCCAACCCTAACACTTACCCTAACCCTAACCCTAACCCTAACCCTCAACCTAAGCCGAACACAACCCCAAACCCTAACCCTAAACTTAACCCTAACCCTAACCCTAACACTAACCAAAAACCCTAATCCTAACAGTATCCCTAACCCTAACCCTAACCCTAACGAAAACCTTACCCTAACCCTAACCCAAACACTAACTCT
This sequence comes from Eospalax fontanierii, assembly GCA_035773235.1. Taxonomy (NCBI): domain Eukaryota; kingdom Metazoa; phylum Chordata; class Mammalia; order Rodentia; family Spalacidae; genus Eospalax; species Eospalax fontanierii. The sequence continues at coordinate 76,242,030 of CM069539.1, forward strand.
AACCCTAAACCTAAACCTAAACCCAACCCTAATCCTAACCCTAAACTTAACCATAACCATAACTATAATCCATACCCTAATCCGAGGTTAGCCTTGAACTGATAATCCTCCTGCCTCACTCTCAAGAGTTGAGTTGTACTTTTTTAAGAGGAAAGATTGAATTCAGCAACAATGAAAAAGGAAAATATTTTCCCTCATAGAGAACGATGCCCAAAGTAGTTTTCTGATTCAAATGTAGCTTATAGTACTGAAGAACCAAATATCAATAATATGGTAATTTCTAGAACGAATGAGGTTAGTTATTTATGTAACCACGTGCAATCCTGGCAAGAGCTGCAGGACTCTGAAGCAACCTTGGCATGACTTGACCAGGGGACGAGCACCTGCTCTGAAGCTGTGATAGACAGGCACAGTTTTGCAAGTGAGTGCTGAGTGCTATTGGTCAGTCTCCTGTCATTGGTGTCTGATGTGGGCAGGAGTGCTGAGGTCACAGAATCTTGGACTCAGATTCTGGAACTCCAAGAGGCAGTGACCTGGCAAAGCATTGTTTAGGGTGTTGCTAGGTGACAAAGCCCTCTCCGATCAGTTGCTGAACCACAGAGGTTCCTTGGTGGTAGGCTGTAGTGTTTGGGTTACCAGTTTGGAGAGATTTAGGTGACTTTACGTCAAAGTTCTAGTGTTTGACAAAAAGAAGAAGCAGAAGAAGATGGGAGGAGGAAGCGAGAATGTGGAGTGGCCTGCTTGGCCTGCCCAGGCCCTCCATATACAGGACCTCTACTACAACGCCTACCTCTACTAACCCTAAGCCTTACCCTAACCCTAAACCTAACCCGAAGCCTAACCCTAACCCTAAACCTAAGCCTAACTCAAACCCAAACGCTAACCCTAAGCCTAATCCGAACCCTAATCCTCACCATAACCCAACACCTAACACTATTCCTAACCCAAAACCTAACCCCAACCCAAACTCTAACCCTAACCCTAACCCTAAACCTAACACTAACACTAACCCTAACCCTAACCCTCAACCTAACCCTAACCCTAACACTAACCCTAACCCAAACCAAACCCTAACCCTAACCCTAACCCAAACCCTGACCCCAACCCTAACACTAACACTAACACTAACCCTAACCCTAACCCTAACCCTCAACCTAACCCTAACACTAACACTAACCCTAACCCAAATCAAACTCTAACCCTAACCCTAACCCAAACCCTGAAACTAACCCTGACCCTAACCCTAACACAAACCCTCACCCTAAACCAAACGCTAACCCTAACCCTAACCCTAACACTAACCCAAAACCTAAACCTAACCTCACCCTAACCCAAATCCTAACACTAACCATAACCCTAAACCTAATCGAATCCCTAACCCTAACCCAAACCCAAACCCTAACCCTAACACTAACACTAAACCTGACCCTAACCCAAACCCAAACCCTAACCATAACCCTGACCCTAACCCTAACACTAACCCTAACCCAAACCAAACCCTAACCCTAACCCTAACCCAAACCCTGACCCTAACCCTGACCCTAACCCTAACCCAAACCCTCACCCTAAACCAAACGCTAACCCTAACCCTAACCCTAACACTAACCCAAAACCTAACCCTAACCCTAACCCTAACCCTAACCCAAATCCTAACACTAAACGTAACCCTAAACGTAACCCAAACCATAACCCTAAACCTAATCGAAACCCTAACACTAATTCAAACCCAAACCCTAACCCTAACCCTAACCCAAACCCAAACCCTAACCCTAACCCTGACCCTAACCCAAACACTAACCCTAACCCTAACCCTAAAACTAAACCCAAACCTAATCCTAACCCTAACCCTAACCCTAACCATAACCCATACCCTAATCCCAGGATTGGCTTGAACTGATAAACCTGCCTCACCCCCAAGTGTTGAGTTGTACTTTTTTAAGAGCAAAGATTGGATTCAGCAACAATGAAAAAGGAAAATATTTTCCCTCATACAGAACGATGCCCAAAGTAGTTTTCTGATTCAAATGTAGCTTATAGTACTGAAGAACCCAATATCAATAATATGGTAATATCTAGAACGAATGAGGTTGGTTATTTATGTAACCACGTACAATCCTGGCAAGAGCTGCAGGACTGGGAAGCAATCTTGGCATGACTTGACCAGTGGAGGAGCACCTGCTCTGAAGCTGTGAAAGACAGGCAGAGCTTTGCAAGTGAGTGCTGAGTGCTATTGGTCAGTCTCCTGTCATTGGTGTCTGAAGTGGGCAGGAGTGCTGAGGTCACAGAATCTTGGACTAAGTTTCTGGAACTCCAAGAGGCAGTGACCTGGCAAAGCATTGTTTAGGGTGTTGCCCAGGCCCTCCATATACAGGACCTCTACTACAAAGCCTACCTCTACTAACCCTAAGCCTTACCCTAACCCTAACCCTAACCCGAAGCCAAACCCATAACCTCTAACCCTATCCCTAACCCTAACCCATACGAAACCCTAAACCTAACCATAACACTAACCCTAACCATAAACCTAAGCCTAACCCAAACCGTACCCCTAACACTATAGCTAACGCAAACCGCATCCCTAACCTGATCCCTAAACCAAACCCTAACCCTGACCCGAACCCTAAACCAAACCCTAACCCTAAAACTAAGCCTAACCCCTAACCCCTCCCTGTCCCTAACACTAACCCATATGAAATCCTTAACCTAAGCCTAACCCTTACTCTAACCCAAACCCTAAACCTAAACCTAACCCTAACCCTAACCCAAACCCAAACCCTAATCCAAACCCTAATCCAAACCCAAACCCTAACACTAACCCTAACCCTAACCCTAAACCTAACCCAAACCCTAACCCTAACCCTAAGCCTAACCTTAACCCAAAACCAAACCCTAACCCTAATCCTAACCCTAACCCTAACCCTAATCTGAACCATAATCCTAACCCTAAAGCTAACACTAACCCAAACCCTAACCCTAAACCTAACCCTAACACTAACCCTAACCAAACCAAACCCTTACCTTAAAGCTAATCATAACCCTAATCCAAACCCAAACTCTAACCCGAACGTTACCCTAACCCTAACACTAACCCTAACACTAACCCTAACTCTAACCCAAACAAAACCCTAACCCTAACCTTAACCCTAAACATAAACCTAAACCAAACCTAACACTAACCCTAACCCAAACCCTAACCATAACCCTAAGCCTAACCACTAACTCCTAACCCTAACCCTAACCCTAACCCAAACCCTGACCCTACCCCTGACCCTAACCCTAACCCAAACCCTCACCCTAAACCAAATGCTAACCCTAACCCTAACCCTAACACTAACCCAAAACCTAACCCTAACCCTAACGCAAATGCTAACACTAAACGTAACCCTAAACGTAACCCAAACCATAACTCTAAACCTAATCGAAACCCTAAACCTAACCCAAACCCAAACCCTAACCCTAACACTAACACTAACCCTAACCCTAACCCAAACCCAAAACCTAACCCTAACCCTGACCCTAACCCTAACACTAACCCTAACCCAAACCCTCACCCTAAACCAAACGCTAACCATAACCCTAACCCTAACACTAACCCAAAACCTAACCCTAACCGTACCCTAACCCTAACCCAAATCCTAACACTAAACGTAACCCTAAACGTAACCCAAACCATAACCCTAAACCTAATCGAAACGCTAACCCTAACCCAAACCCAAACCCTAACCCTAACACTAACACTTATCCTAACCCTAACCCAAACCCAAACCCTAACCCTAACCCTGACCCTAACCCAAACACTAACCCTAACCCTAACCCTAAAACTAAACCCAACCCTAATCCTAAACCTAACCCTAACCCTAACCATAACCCATACCCTAATCCCAGGATAGTCTTGAACTGATAAACCTGCCTCACCCCCAAGTGTTGAGTTGTACTTTTTTAAGAGCAAAGATTGGATTCAGCAACAATGAAAAAGGAAAATATTTTCCCTCATACAGAACGATGCCCAAAGTAGTTTTCTGATTCAAATGTAGCTTATAGTACTGAAGAACCCAATATCAATAATATGGTAATATCTAGAACGAATGAGGTTGGTTATTTATGTAACCACGTACAATCCTGGCAAGAGCTGCAGGACTGGGAAGCAATCTTGGCATGACTTGACCAGTGGAGGAGCACCTGCTCTGAAGCTGTGATAGACAGGCAGAGCTTTGCAAGTGAGTGCTGAGTGCTATTGGTCAGTCTCCTGTCATTGGTGTCTGATGTGGGCAGGAGTGCTGAGGTCACAGAATCTTGGACTAAGATTCTGGAACTCCAAGAGGCAGTGACCTGGCAAAGCATTGTTTAGGGTGTTGCTAGGTGACAAAGCCCTCTCCGATCAGTTGCTGAACCACAGAGGTTTCTTGGTGGTAGGCTGTAGTGTTTGGGTGACCAGTTTGGAGAGATTTAGGTGACTTTACGTCAAAGTTCTAGTGTTTGACAAAAAGAAGAAGCAGAAGAAGATGGGAGGAGGAAGCGAGAATGTGGAGTGGCCTGCTGGGCCTGCCCAGGCCCTCAATATACAGGACCTCTACTACAACGCCTACCTCTACTAACCCTAAGCCTTACCCTAACCCTAACCCGAAGCCTAACCCCTAACCTCTAACCCTGTCCCTAACCCTAAACCATACGAAACCCTAAACCTAACCCTAACACTAACCCTAACCATAAACCTAAGCCTAACCCAAACCCTACCCCTAAACCTAAACCTAACACAAACCGTAAGCCTAACCTTAACCCTAAACCAAACCCTAACCCTAACCCTAACGCTAACCCAAACACTAACCCTAACCGTAAGCCTAACCCTAACCTCTTCCTGTCCCTAACACTAACCCATATGAAATCCTAACCCTAACCCTAACCCTAACTCTAACCCAAACCCTAAACCTAACCCTAACCCTAACACTAACCCAAACCCAAACCCTAATTCAAACCCTAATCCAAACCCAAACCCTAACACTAACCCTAACCCTAACCCTAAACCTAACCCAAAACCTAACCCTAACCCTAAGCCTAACCTTAACCCAAACCCAAATCCTAACCCTGACCCTAAACCTAACCCTAACCCTAATCTGAACCATAACCCTAACCCTAAAGCTAACGCTAACCCAAACCCTAACCCTAAACCTAACCCTAACACTAACCCTAACCCAAACCAAACCCTTACCCTAAAGCTAATCATAACCCTAATCCAAACCCAAACTCTAACCCGAACGTAACCCTAACCATAACACTAACCCTAGCACTAACCCTAACTCTAACCCAAACCAAACCCTAACCCTAAACTTAACCCTAAACATAAACCTAAACCAAACCTAACCCTAACCCTAACCCAAACCCTAACCATAACCCTAAGCCTAACCACTAACTCCTAACCCTAACCCTAACCCTAACAGTAACCCAAACACAAACCCTAACCCTAACCCTATCACAAACCCTAACCGTAAAGCTAACCCTAAACCTAACCCTAACCCTAACCCTAACCCAAACCCTAACCGAAACCCTAACCCTAACGCTAACACTAAACCTAAACCTAACCCAAACCCAAATCCTAACCCTAACCCAAACCCTACCCCTATCCCTAACCCTAATCCTAAGCCTAACGCTAACCCTAACCCAAACCCTAATCCGAACCCTAACTCTAACCCTAAACCTAAGCCTAACTCAAACCCAAACACTAACCCTAAGCCTAATCCGAACCCTATCCCTAACCCTAACCCAACACCTAACACTATTCCTAACGCAAAACCTAACCCTAACCCAAACTCTAACCCTAACCCTAACCCTAACACTAATTCTAACCCTAACCCTAACCCTAACACTAACCCTAACCCAAACCAATCCCTAACCCTAACCATAACCCAAAACCTGACCCTAACCCTGACCCTAACCCTAACCCAAAACCTAAACCTAAAACTAACCCTAACAATAACCCTAACCCTAACCCTTACCTAAACCTAACCCTAACCCTAACCCTAACCCTAACCCAAACCAAACCCTAACCCAAACTATAACCCTAAACCTAACCCTAATGCAATCCCAAACCCTAACCCTAACCCTAACCGTAATCCAAACCCAAACCCTAACCCTAAAACTAACCCTAATGCAATCCCAAACCCTAACCCTAACCCTAACCGTAATCCAAACCCAAACCCTAACCCTAAACCTAACTCTAAACCAAACCCAAACCCTAACACTAAAATTATTCCTAACCCTAACCCTAACCCTAAAACTAAAACAAACCCAAACCCTAACACTAAACCTAACCCTAACCAAACCCTAACCATAATCATAACCCAAACCATAACTCTATCCCTAAACCTAAACCTAACCCTAAACCTAATCCTACCCCAAACGCACATCCTAACCCTAACCCTAACCCTAACCCTAACACAAACCCTAACCCTAAACCTAAACCTAACTCAAACCCTAAACCGAACCCCAACCCTAACCCTAACCCAAACCCAAACCCTAATCCTAACACTAACCCTAACCCTAACCCTCAGCCTAAACCAAACGCTAACCCTAACCCTAAACCTAAAACTAACCCAAACCCTAATCCTAACCCTAACCCTAACCCTAACCCTAACCCTAACCCAAATCCTAACCCTAACCCTAATCCTATCCCTAATCCTAAACCAAACCATAACCCTAACCCTAATCAAAACCCTAACCCTAACCCAAACCTAAACCCTAACCCTAACACTAACACTAACACTAACCATAACCCAAACCCTAACCCTAACCCGAACCCTAACCTAATCCTTACCCTAAACCTAAACCTAAACACAAACCCCAATCCTAACCCTAACCCAACCCTAATCCTTACCCTAACCCTAAACCTAACCCTAACCCAAACCCTAACCATAACCATAACCCATACCATAACTCTATCACTAAAACTAACCCTAACCCTAATCCTTACCCTAACCCAAACGCACATCCTAACCCTAACCCTAACCCTAAGCCTAAACTTAACGCAAAACCTAACCCTAAACCTAACCCTAACTCAAACCCTAACCCTAACCCCAACCCTAACCCTAACCCAAACCGAAACCCTAATCCTAACACTAACACTAACCCTAACCCTCACCCTAAACCAAACGCTAACCCTAACCCTAAACCTAAAACTAACCCAAACCCTTACACTAACCCTAACCCTAACCCAAATCCTAACCCTAACCCTAATCCTATCCCTAACCCTAAACCAAAAAATAACCCTAACCCTAATCGAAACCCTAACCCTAACCCAAACCCAAACCCTAACCCTAACACTAACACTATTCCTAACCCTAACCCTAACACAACCCTAACACTTACCCTAACCCTAACCCTAACCCTAACCCTAAACCTAAGCCGAACACAACCCCAAACCCTAACCCTAAACTTAACCCTAACCCTAACCCTAACACTAACCAAAAACCCTAATCCTAACAGTATCCCTAACCCTAACCCTAACCCTAACGAAAACCTTACCCTAACCCTAACCCAAACACTAACTCTAACCCTAAACCTAAACCTAAACCCAACCCTAATCCTAACCCTAAACTTAACCATAACCATAACTATAACCCATACCCTAATCCGAGGTTAGCCTTGAACTGATAATCCTCCTGCCTCACTCTCAAGAGTTGAGTTGTACTTTTTTAAGAGGAAAGATTGAATTCAGCAACAATGAAAAAGGAAAATATTTTCCCTCATAGAGAACGATGCCCAAAGTAGTTTTCTGATTCAAATGTAACTTATAGTACTGAAGAACCAAATATCAATAATATGGTAATTTCTAGAACGAATGAGGTTAGTTATTTATGTAACCACGTGCAATCCTGGCAAGAGCTGCAGGACTCTGAAGCAACCTTGGCATGACTTGACCAGGGGACGAGCACCTGCTCTGAAGCTGTGATAGACAGGCACAGTTTTGCAAGTGAGTGCTGAGTGCTATTGGTCAGTCTCCTGTCATTGGTGTCTGATGTGGGCAGGAGTGCTGAGGTCACAGAATCTTGGACTCAGATTCTGGAACTCCAAGAGGCAGTGACCTGGCAAAGCATTGTTTAGGGTGTTGCAAGGTGACAAAGCCCTCTCCGATCAGTTGCTGAACCACAGAGGTTCCTTGGTGGTAGGCTGTAGTGTTTGGGTTACCAGTTTGGAGAGATTTAGGTGACTTTACGTCAAAGTTCTAGTGTTTGACAAAAAGAAGAAGCAGAAGAAGATGGGAGGAGGAAGCGAGAATGTGGAGTGGCCTGCTTGGCCTGCCCAGGCCCTCCATATACAGGACCTCTACTACAACGCCTACCTCTACTAACCCTAAGCCTTACCCTAACCCTAAACCTAACCCGAAGCCTAACCCTAACCCTAAACCTAAGCCTAACTCAAACCCAAACGCTAACCCTAAGCCTAATCCGAACCCTAATCCTTACCATAACCCAACACCTAACACTATTCCTAACCCAAAACCTAACCCCAACCCAAACTCTAACCCTAACCCTAACCCTAAACCTAACACTAACACTAACCCTAACCCTAACCCTCAACCTAACCCTAACCCTAACACTAACCCTAACCCAAACCAAACCCTAACCCTAACCCTAACCCAAACCCTGACCCCAACCCTAACACTAACACTAACACTAACCCTAACCCTAACCCTAACCCTCAACCTAACCCTAACCCTAACACTAACCCTAACCCAAATCAAACACTAACCCTAACCCTAACCCAAACCCTGAAACTAACCCTGACCCTAACCCTAACCCAAACCCTCACCCTAAACCAAACGCTAACCCTAACCCTAACCCTAACACTAACCCAAAACCTAAACCTAAACCTAACCTCACCCTAACCCAAATCCTAACACTAACCATAACCCTAAACCTAATCGAATCCCTAACCCTAACCCAAACCCAAACCCTAACCCTAACACTAACACTAAACCTAACCCTAACCCAAACCCAAACCCTAACCATAACCCTGACCCTAACCCTAACACTAACCCTAACCCAAACCAAACCCTAACCCTAACCCTAACCCAAACCCTGACCCTAACCCTGACCCTAACCCTAACCCAAACCCTCACCCTAAACCAAACGCTAACCCTAACCCTAACCCTAACACTATCCCAAAACCTAACCTTAACCCTAACCCTAACCCTAACCCAAATCCTAACACTAAACGTAACCCTAAACGTAACCCAAACCATAACCCTAAACCTAATCGAAACCCTAACCCTAACCCAAACCCAAACCCTAACCCTAACCCTAACCCAAACCCAAACCCTAACCCTAACCCTGACCCTAACCCAAACACTAACCCTAACCCTAACCCTAAAACTAAACCCAACCCTAATCCTAACCCTAACCCTAACCCTAATCATAACCCATACCCTAATCCCAGGATTGGCTTGAACTGATAAACCTGCCTCACCCCCAAGTGTTGAGTTGTACTTTTTTAAGAGCAAAGATTGGATTCAGCAACAATGAAAAAGGAAAATATTTTCCCTCATACAGAACGATGCCCAAAGTAGTTTTCTGATTCAAATGTAGCTTATAGTACTGAAGAACCCAATATCAATAATATGGTAATATCTAGAACGAATGAGGTTGGTTATTTATGTAACCACGTACAATCCTGGCAAGAGCTGCAGGACTGGGAAGCAATCTTGGCATGACTTGACCAGTGGAGGAGCACCTGCTCTGAAGCTGTGAAAGACAGGCAGAGCTTTGCAAGTGAGTGCTGAGTGCTATTGGTCAGTCTCCTGTCATTGGTGTCTGAAGTGGGCAGGAGTGCTGAGGTCACAGAATCTTGGACTAAGTTTCTGGAACTCCAAGAGGCAGTGACCTGGCAAAGCACTGTTTAGGGTGTTGCCCAGGCCCTCCATATACAGGACCTCTACTACAAAGCCTACCTCTACTAACCCTAAGCCTTACCCTAACCCTAACCCTAACCCGAAGCCTAACCCATAACCTCTAACCCTATCCCTAACCCTAACCCATACGAAACCCTAAACCTAACCCTAACACTAACCCTAACCATAAACCTAAGCCTAACCCAAACCCTACCCCTAACACTAAACCTAACACAAACCGCAACCCTAACCTTAACCCTAAACCAAACCCTAACCCTGACCCTAACCCTAACCCAAACCCTAACCCTAAAACTAAGCCTAACCCCTAACCCCTCCCTGTCCCTAACACTAACCCATATGAAATCCTTAACCTAAGCCTAACCCTAACTCTAACCCAAACCCTAAACCTAAACCTAACCCTAACCCTAACCCAAACCCAAACCCTAATCCAAACCCTAATCCAAACCCAAACCCTAACACTAACCCTAACCCTAACCCTAAACCTAACCCAAACCCTAACCCTAACCCTAAGCCTAACCTTAACCCAAAACCAAATCCTAACCCTAATCCTAACCCTAACCCTAACCCTAATCTGAACCAAAATCCTAACCCTAAAGCTAACACTAACCCAAACCCTAACCCTAAACCTAACCCTAACACTAACCCTAACCAAACCAAACCCTTACCTTAAAGCTAATCATAACCCTAATCCAAACCCAAACTCTAACCCGAACGTTACCCTAACCCTAACACTAACCCTAACACTAACCCTAACTCTAACCCAAACAAAACCCTAACCCTAACCTTAACCCTAAACATAAACCTAAACCAAACCTAACACTAACCCTAACCCAAACCCTAACCATAACCCTAAGCCTAACCACTAACTCCTAACCCTAACCCTAACCCTAACCCAAACCCTGACCCTACCCCTGACCCTAACCCTAACCCAAACCCTCACCCTAAACCAAATGCTAACCCTAACCCTAACACTAACACTAACCCAAAACCTAACCCTAACCCTAACGCAAATGCTAACACTAAACGTAACCCTAAACGTAACCCAAACCATAACTCTAAACCTAATCGAAACCCTAAACCTAACCCAAACCCAAACCCTAACCCTAACACTAACACTAACCCTAACCCTAACCCAAACCCAAAACCTAACCCTAACCCTGACCCTAACCCTAACACTAACCCTAACCCAAACCCTCACCCTAAACCAAACGCTAACCATAACCCTAACCCTAACACTAACCCAAAACCTAACCCTAACCGTACCCTAACCCTAACCCAAATCCTAACACTAAACGTAACCCTAAACGTAACCCAAGCCATAACACTAAACCTACTCGAAAGGCTAACCCTAACGCAAACCCAAACCGTAACCCTAACACTAACACTTATCCTAACCCTAACCCAAACCCAAACCCTAACCCTAACCCTGACCCTAACCCAAACACTAACCCTAACCCTAACCCTAAAACTAAACCCAACCCTAATCCTAAACCTAACCCTAACCCTAACCATAACCCATACCCTAATCCCAGGATAGTCTTGAACTGATAAACCTGCATCACCCCCAAGTGTTGAGTTGTACTTTTTTAAGAGCAAAGATTGGATTCAGCAACAATGAAAAAGGAAAATATTTTCCCTCATACAGAACGATGCCCAAAGTAGTTTTCTGATTCAAATGTAGCTTATAGTACTGAAGAACCCAATATCAATAATATGGTAATATCTAGAACGAATGAGGTTGGTTATTTATGTAACCACGTACAATCCTGGCAAGAGCTGCAGGACTGGGAAGCAATCTTGGCATGACTTGACCAGTGGAGGAGCACCTGCTCTGAAGCTGTGATAGACAGGCAGAGCTTTGCAAGTGAGTGCTGAGTGCTATTGGTCAGTCTCCTGTCATTGATGTCTGATGTGGGCAGGAGTGCTGAGGTCACAGAATCTTGGACTAAGATTCTGGAACTCCAAGAGGCAGTGACCTGGCAAAGCATTGTTTAGGGTGTTGCTAGGTGACAAAGCCCTCTCTGATCAGTTGCTGAACCACAGAGGTTTCTTGGTGGTAGACTGTAGTGTTTGGGTGACCAGTTTGGAGAGATTTAGGTGACTTTACGTCAAAGTTCTAGTGTTTGACAAAAAGAAGAAGCAGAAGAAGATGGGAGGAGGAAGCGAGAATGTGGAGTGGCCTGCTGGGCCTGCCCAGGCCCTCAATATACAGGACCTCTACTACAACGCCTACCTCTACTAACCCTAAGCCTTACCCTAACCCTAACCCGAAGCCTAACCCCTAACCTCTAACCCTGTCCCTAACCCTAAACCATACGAAACCCTAAACCTAACCCTAACACTAACCCTAACCATAAACCTAAGCCTAACCCAAACCCTACCCCTAACCCTAAACCTAACACAAACCGTAAGCCTACCCTTAACCGTAAACCAAACCCTAACCCTAACCCTAACGCTAACCCAAACCCTAACCCTAACCGTAAGCCTAACCCTAACCTCTCCCTGTCCCTAACACTAACCCATATGAAATCCTAACCCTAACCCTAACCCTAACTCTAACCCAAACCCTAAACCTAACCCTAACCCTAACACTAACCCAAACCCAAACCCTAATTCAAACCCTAATCCAAACCCAAACCCTAACACTAACCCTAACCCTAACCCTAAACCTAACCCAAAACCTAACCCTAACCCTAAGCCTAACCTTAACCCAAACCCAAATCCTAACCCTGACCCTAAACCTAACCCTAACCCTAATCTGAACCATAACCCTAACCCTAAAGCTAACGCTAACCCAAACCCTAACCCTAAACCTAACCCTAACACTAACCCTAACCCAAACCAAACCCTTACCCTAAAGCTAATCATAACCCTAATCCAAACCCAAACTCTAACCCGAACGTTACCCTAACCCTAACACTAACCCTAGCACTAACCCTAACTCTAACCCAAACCAAACCCTAACCCTAAACTTAACCCTAAACATAAACCTAAACCAAACCTAACCCAAACCCTAACCATAACCCTAAGCCTAACCACTAACTCCTAACCCTAACCCTAACCCTAACAGTAACCCAAACACAAACCCTAACCCTAACCCTATCACAAACCCTAACCGTAAAGCTAACCCTAAACCTAACCCTAACCCTAACCCTAACCCAAACCCTAACCGAAACCCTAACCCTAACGCTAACACTAAACCTAAACCTAACCCAAACCCAAATCCTAACCCTAACCCAAACCCTAACCCTATCCCTAACCCTAATCCTAAGCCTAACGCTAACCCTAACCCAAACCCTAATCCGAACCCTAACACTAAACCTAACCCTAAGCCTAACGCAAACCCAAACCGAAACCCTAACCCTAACCCTAACCCTAACCATAACCGTAAAACTAACCCTAACACTAACAATAACCCTAACCAAACAAACACCCTTTCCGTAACCCTAACTCTAACCCTAACCCAAACCCAAACTCTAACCGTAACGGTAACCCTAACCCTAACCCTAAAACTAACACTAATGTAAAACCATACCCTAACCCTAACCCTAACCCTAACCCTAACCCTAACCCTAACCATAACCCTAACCCAAACCCTAACTCTAAACCTAACCCTAACCTAAACTCTAACCCTAAGCTTAACCCTAACATTAACCCTACCCTCACCCTAAACCAAACCCTAACCCTAACCCTAAACCTAGACCTAACTGTAACCCAAACCCTAACCTTCACCCTAACCCTAACCCTAACCCTAACCCTAACCCTAACCCTAACCCAAACCCTAAGTCATAACCTAACCCTAACACAATCCCTAACCCTAAACGTAAACCTAACACTAACCCTATCCATAATCCAAACCCTAACACTAACCCTAACCCTAACCCAAACAAAAACCTAACTCTAACCCTAACACTAAACCTAGCCCTAACCCTAACCCTAACCCTAACCCAAACCCAAACACTAACCATAACCCTAAACCTAACCCTAACCCTAACACTAAGTCTAAGCCTAAACCAAACCCTAACCCAAAACCTAAACCAAACAAATACCCTAACCCTAACCCTAACCCAAACCCAAACCCAAACCCTAATAATAACCCTAACCCTAACCCAAACCCTAACCCTAACCCTAGCCCTAAACCTATCCCAAACCCAAACCCTAATCCTAACACTAACCCTAACCCTAACCCGAAACCAAACCCTAACCATAACCCAAACCCTAACCCTAACCCTAACACTAAACCTAAACCAAAGCAAACACTAACCCTAACCCTAACTCTAATCCTAACCCTCACCCAAACGGTAACCCTAACACTAACCCTAACACTAACCCAAACCAAACCCTAAACCTAACCCTAAACCTAACCCTCACGCAAACCCAAACCCTAACTGTAACCCTAACCCTAACCCTAACCTAAACCCTAATCCTAACACTAACCCTAACCTTAACCCTAACATTAACCCTACCCTCACCCTAAACCAAACCCTAACCCTAAACCTAAACATAACACTAAGCCTAACCCTAACCCAAACCCGAACCGTATCCCTAAACCTAACCCTAAACCTAACTCAAACCCTAATCCTAATCCTAACCCTAACCCTAAACCTAACCCTAACCCAAAACCTAACCCTAACCCTAACCCAAACCGAAACCGTAACCCTAAACCTAACCCTGACCCTAACCCTAACCCTAACCCTAAACCAAACGCTAAACCTAACCCTATCCCTAACCGAAACCCAAACCCAAACCCTAACCCTAACACTAACCCTAAACTTAACCCTAAACCAAAACCAATCCCTAAACCTAAACCTAACCCTAAACCAAACCGTAAACCTAACCCTAAACCAAACCCTAACCCTAACCCTAAATGAAACCCTAACCCTAACCCTAACTTTAACTTACCACTCACCCAACCCCTAAGCCTAAGCCTAACCCTAACACAAACCCTAACCCTAAACCTAATCCTAACCCAAATCCAAACCCAAACCCTAACACTAAACCTAACCCTAACTGAAACCCTAACCCTAAACCTAATAGTAACCCAAACCCTAACCCTAACCATAACCCTAACCCTAACACAAACCCTAAGTCTAAACCTAACCCTAACACAATCCCTAACCCTAAACGTAAACCTAACCCTAACCAAAACCCAAACAAAAACCCTAAGCCTAACCCTAACCCAAACGCTAACCCTAAACCTAGCCCTAAACCTAACCCAAACCCTAACCCTAATCCTAACAATAACCCTAACCCTAACCCGAACCCTAACACTAAACCTAACCCTAATCTAACCCTAACCCTAACCCTAACCGTAATCCTCACCCTAAACCAAATCCAAACCCTAAACCTAACCCTAACCCTAACCCAAACCCAAACACTAACCATAACCCTAACCCTAACCCTAACCCTAAGCCTAAAACAAACCCTTATTAAAACCCTAACCTAAACCCAAACCCTAACCCTAACCCTAACCCTAAATCAAACCCAAACCCAAACCCTAACTCTAACCCTAACCCTAACCCAAACCCTAACCCTAACCCTAGCCGTAAACCTAACCCAAACCCAAACCCTAATCCTAACACTAACCTTAACCCTAACCCGAACCCGAAATCTAACACTAACCCAATCCCTAACCCTAACCCTAATCCAAACCCTTACCCTAGCCCTAACCCTAACACTAAACTTAACCCGAAACCAAATTCTAACCCTAACCCTAACCCTAACCGAAACCAAACCCTAACCCTTATCCAAACCCAAACCCAAAGCCTAACCCAAAACCTAACCCTAAACCAAATCCAAACCCTCACACTATCCCTAAACCTAACCGGAAACCTAACCCTAACCCAATCCCTAAAACTAACTACAAACCAAACTCGAACCCTAACCCATAACCCTAACTCTAACACTAACCCTAAGACTAACACTCACCCTAACTCTAACCCAAACCCTAACCCAAATTCAAACCGAAACCTTAACCCTAAACCTAACCCTAAACAAAACTCTAAAACTAACCCAAACCCTAACGTTAAAACTAATCCTAACCCTAACCACAACCCAAACCCTAACCCTAACTCTATTCGTAACACTAACCTTAACACTAACCCTAAACCAAGCCCTAAACCTAACCCTAACCCTAACCGAAACCCAAACCCAAACCCTAACCCTAACACTAACCCTAAACTTAACCCTAAACCAAACCCAATCCCTAAACCTAAACCTAACCCTAAACAAAACCGTTATCCTAAACCTAAACCAAACCCTAACCCTAACCCTTACCCAAACCCTAACCCTAACCCTAACTTTAACTTAACCCTAACCCAAACCCTAAGCCTAAGCCTAAACCTCACACAAACCCTAACCCTAACCCTAATCCTAACCCAAAACCAAACCCAAACTCTAACCCTAAACCTAACCCTAACCCAAACCCTAACCCTAACCCTAACAGTAACCCAAACCCTAACCCTCAGCCTAAACCTAACCCTAATCCGAACCCTAACCCAAACCCTAAGTCTAAACCTAACCCTAACACAATCCCTAACCCTAAACGTAAACCTAACCCTAACCCTAACCATAATCCAAGCCCTAACACTAACCCTAACCCTAAGGCAAACAAAAACCTAACTCTAACCCTAAAACTAACCCTAACCCTAACCCTAACCCTAACCCAAACCCAAACACTAACCATATCCCTAAACCTAACCCTAACACTAACCATAACCCTAAACCTAACCCTAACCCTAACCCTAACCCTAAGCCTAAGTCTAAACCAAAGCCTAACCCAAAACTTAAGCAAACCCAAATCCTAACCCTAACCCTAACCCTAAACCAAACCCAAACCCAAACCCTAATCCTAACCCTAACACTAACCCAAACACTAAACCTAACCTTAACCCAAACCTAACCCAAACCCAAACCCTAATCCTAACACTAACCCTAACCCTAACCCGAACCCAAACCCTAACCATAACCCAAACCCTAACCCTAACCCTAACACTAAACCTTAACCAAAGCAAACACTAACCCTAACCCTAACTCTAATCCTAACCCTCACCCAAACCATAACCCTAACACTAACCCTAACACTAACCCTAACCCAAACCAAACCCTAAACCTAACCCTAAACCAAACCCTCACGCAAACCAAACCCTAACTCTAACCCTAACCCTAACCCTAACCTAAACCCTAATCCTAACACTAACCCTAACCCTAACCCAAACCCAAACACTAACGTTAACCCTACCCTAACCCTAACCCAAACCCTAACCATAACCCTAAATATAACCCTAAGCCTAACCCTAACCCAAACGCGAACCCTAACCCTAAACCTAACACTAAACCTAACTCAAAACCTAATCCTAATCCTAACCCTAACCCTAAACCTAACCCTAACCCAAACCCTAACACTAACCCTAACCCAAACCGAAACCCTAACCCTAAACCTAACCCTAACCGTAACCCTACGCCTAACCCAAACCCAAATCCTAACCCTAAACCTAACCCTAATCCAAACCCTAACCCAAACCTTAACCCATACCAAACCCTAACCGAAACTCAAACCCTAACGCTAACCCTAACCCTAAACCTAACCCTAAGTCAAAGCCTAACTCTAACCCTAACCCTAATCCTAATCCTAAACCAAACCCAAACCCAAACCCTAAACTTAACCCTAACCCTAATCCTAACCCTAACCGAAACCCTAACCCTAACCCTATCCCTAACCCAAACCCTAAATCTAACCATACCCGAAACCCAAACCGTAACCCTAGCCCTAACCTAAACACAACCCTAACACTAACTCTAACCCAAAACCTAAACCTAAACGAAACCCAAACCCAAACCCTAACCCTAAACCTAACCCTAACCCTAATCCTCATCCTAAGCCAAATCATAACCCTAACCCTAACCCTAACCCTAACCGAAACCCAAACACTAACCCTAACCCTAACCCTAACCCTAACCCTAACCCTAACCATAACCCTAACCCTAAGCCTAAAACAAACCCTAATCCAAACCCTACCCCAAACTCAAACCCTAACCCTAACCCTAACCCTAAACCAAACCCAAAACCAAACCCTAAATCTAACCCTAACCCTAAACCAAACCCTAACCCTAACCCTAGCCGTAAACCTAACCCAACCCAAACCCTAATCCTAACAATAACCCTAACCCTAACCCGAACCTGAAAACTAACCATAACCCAAAACCTAACCCTAACCCTAACTCTAACCCTAACGCAAATCAAATACTAACCCTAACCCTAACTGTAACCCTAACCCTAACCCAAACCGTAACTCTAACATTAACCCTAACACTAACCCTAACTCAAACCAAACCCTTACCCTAACCCTAAACCTAACCCTCACCCAAACCCAAACCCTAAACCTAACACTAAACCTAACCCTAACCCTAACCGAAACCCAAACCCAAACCCTAACCCTAACACTAACCCTAAACTTAACCCTAAACCAAACCCAATCCCTAAACCTAAACCTAACCCTAAACCAAAGCATAACCCTAAACCTAAACCAAACCCTAACCCTAAACCTAACCCAAACCCTAACCCTAACCCTAACTTTAACTTAACCCTAACCCAAACCCTAAGCCTAAGCCTAACCCTAACACAAACCCTAATGCTAACCCTAATCCTAACCCAAACCCAAACCCAAACTCTAACCCTAAACCTAACCCTAACCCAAACCCTAACCCTAACCCTAACAGTAACCCAAACCCTAACCCTCACCCTAACCCTAACCCTAACCCTAACCCTAACCCAAACCCTAAGTCTAAACCTAACCCTAACACAATCCCTAACCCTAAACGTAAACCTAACCCTAACCCTAACCATAATCCAAACCCTAACACTAACCCTAACCCTAAGGCAAACAAAAACCTAACTCTAACCGTAACACTAACCCTAACCCTAACCCTAACCCTAACCCAAACCCAAACACTAACCATAACCCTAAACCTAACCCTAACCCTAACCATAAGCCTAAACCTAACCCTAACCCTAACCCTAAGCCTAAGCCTAAACCAAACCCTAATCCAAAACTTAAGCAAACCCAAATCCTAACCCTAACCCTAACCCTAAACCAAACCCAAACCCAAACCCTAATCCTATCCCTAACCCTAACCCAAACCCTAACCCTAAACCTAGACCTAAACCTAACCCAAACCCAAACCCTAATCCTAACACTAACCCTAAACCTAACCCGAACCCAAACCCTAACGATAACCCAAACCCTAACCCTAACCCTAACACTAAACCTTAACCAAAGCAAACACTAACCCTAACCCTAACTCTAATCCTAACCCTCACCCAAACCATAACCCTAACACTAACCCTCACACTAACCCTAACCCTAACCCTACCCGAAACCCAAACCGTAACCCTAACCCTAACCTAAACACAACCCTAACACTAACTCTAACATAAAACCTAAACCTAAACCAAACCCAAACCCAAACCCTAACCCTAAACCTAACCCTAACCCTAATCCTCATCCTAAGCCAAATCATAACCCTAACCCTAACCCTAATCCTAACCCTAAGCCTAAAACAAACACTAATCCAAACCCTAACCCAAACCCAAACCCTAACCCTAACCCTAACCCTAAACCAAACCCAAAACCAAACCCTAACTCTAACCCTAACCCTAAACCAAACCCTAACCCCAACCCTAGCCATAAACCTAACCCAACCCAAACCCTAATCCTAACAATAACCATAAACCTAACCCGAACCTGAAAACTAACCATAACCCAAAACCTAACCCTAACCCTAACTCGAACCCTAACGCAAATCAAATCCTAATCCTAAACCTAACTGTAACCCTAACCCTAACCCAAACCGTAACTCTAACACTAACCCTAACACTAACCCTAACCCAAACCAAACCCTTACCCTAACCCTAAACCTAACCCTCACCCAAACCCAAACCCTAAACCTAACCCTAAACCTAATCCAAAACCAAATCCTAACCCTAAACCTAACCCTAACCCAAACCCTAACCCTAACCCTAAAATTAATTCTAAACCTAACCCTTACCTTAACCCTAACCCAAACCCTAACCCTAAAATTAAATCTAACCCTAACCCTAACCCTAAAACTAAACCTAACCCAAAACCTAACCCTTACCCTAACCCTAACACTAACCCTAACACAAACCAAAACCTAACGGAAACCCAAACCCTAACGCTAACCCTAACCCTAACCCTAAACCTAACCCTAACTCAAACCCTAACTCTAACCCAAACCCTAACCCTAACCCTAGCCCTAAACCTAACCCAAACCCTAACCCTAATCTTAACAATAACCCTAACCCTAACCTGAACCCTAACACTAAACCTAACCCTAACCTAACCCTAACCCTAACCCTAACCCTAATCCTCACCCTAAACCAAATCCAAACCCTAAACCTAACCCTAACCCTAACCCAAACCCAAACACTATTCATAACCCTAACCCTAACCCTAACCCTAAGCCTAAAACAAACCCTAATTAAAACCCTAACCCAAACCTAAACCCTAACCCTAACCCTAACCCTAAACCAAACCCAAACCCAATCCCTAACTCTAACCCTAACCCTAACCCAAACCCTAACCCTAACCCTAGCCGTAAACCTAACCCAAACCCAAACCCTAATCCTAACAATAACCTTAACCCTAACCCGAACCCGAACCCTAACCCTAACCCAACCCCTAACCCTAACCCTAACCCAAACCCTAATCCTAGCCCTAACCGTAACACTAACCTTATCCCAAACCAAATTCTAACCCTAATCCTAACCCTAACCGAAACCCAAACCCTAACCCTAACCCTAACCCAAACCCAAACCCAAAGCCTAACCCTAAACCTAACCCTAAACCAAATCCAAACCCTCACACTATCCCTAAACCTAACCGGAACCCTAACCCTAACCCAAACCCTAAAACTAACTACAAACAAAATTCGAACCCTAACCCATAACCCTAACTATAACACTAACCCTAACACTAACACTCACCCTAACTCTAACCCCAACCCTAACCCAAATTCAAACCGAAACCCTAACCCTAACCCTAAGCCTAACCCAAATCCTAAAACTAATCCAAACCCTAACGCTAATAATAATCCTCACCCTAACCACAACCCAAACCCTAATCCTAACTCTATTCGTAACACTAACCTTAACCCTAACCCTAAACCAAACACTAAACCTAAACCTAAACCTAACCGTAAACCAAACCCAAACCCTAACCCTAACACTAACCCTAAACTTAACCCTAAACCAAACCCAATCCCTAACACTAAACCTAACCCTAAACCAAACCGTAACCCTAACCCTAAACCAAATCCTAACCCTAACCCTAACCCAAACCCTACCCCTAACCCTAACTTTAACTTAACCCTAACCCAAACCCAAAGCCTAAGTCTAACCCTAACACAAACCCTAACTCTAACCCTAATCCTAACCCAAACCCAAACCCTAATCCCAACCCTATTCCTAACCCTAACCCAAACCCTAAACCTAGACCTAACTGTAACCCAAACCCTAACCTTCACCCTAACCCTAACCCTAACCCTAACCCTAAACCAAACCCTAAGTCAAAACCTAACCCTAACACAATCCCTAACCCTAAACGTAAACCTAACACTAACCCTATCCATAATCCAAACCCTAACACTAACCCTAACCCTAACCCAAACAAAAACCTAACTCTAACCCTAACCCTAACCCTAGCCCTAACCCTAACCCTAACCCTAACCCAAACCCAAACACAAACCATAACCCTAAACCTAACCCTAACCCTAACCCTAAGTCTAAGCCTAAACCAAACCCTAACCCAAATCCTAAACCAAACAAAAACCCTAAGCCTAACCCTAACCCTAAACTGTAACCCTAACACTTACCCTAACCCAAACCAAACCCTAAACCTAACCCTAAACCTAACCCTCACGCAAACCCAAACCCTAACTCTAACCCTAACCCTAACCCTAACCTAAACCCTAATCCTAACACTAACCCTAACCTTAACCCTAACCCAAACCCTAACATTAACCCTACCCTTACCATAACCCAAACCCTAACCCTAAACCTAAATGTAACACTAAGCCTAACCCTAACCCAAACCCGAACCGTATCCCTAAACCTAACCCTAAACCTAACTCAAACCCTAATCCTAATCCTAACCCTAACCCTAAACCTAACCCTAACCCAAAACCTAACCCTAACCCTAACCCAAACCGAAACCCTAACCCTAAACCTAACCCTGACCCTAACCCTAACCCTAACCCTAAACCAAACGCTAAACCTAACCCTATCCCTAACCGAAACCCAAACCCAAACCCTAACCCTAACCCTAACCCTAAACTTAACCCTAACCCTTACATTAACCCTAACCCAAACCCTAACCCTAAACCTAAATCTAACCCTAACCCTAACCCTAACACTAAACCTAACCCAAACCCTAACCCTTGCCCTAACCCTAACACTAACCCTAACACAAACCAAAACCTAACGGAAACCCAAAACCTAACGCTATACCTAACCCTAATCCTAAACCTAACCCTAACTCAAACCCTAACTCTAACCCAAACCCTAACCCTAACCCTAGCCCTAAACCTAACCCAGACCCTAACCCTAATCCTAGCAATAACCCTATCCCGATCCCGAACCCTAACACTAAACCTAACCCTAACCTAACCCTAACCCTAACCCTAACCCTAATCCTCACCCTAAACCAAATCCAAACCCTATACCTAACCCTAACCCTAACCCAAACCCAAACACTAACCATATCCCTAACCCTAACCCTAACCCTAAGCCTAAAACAAACCCTAATTAAAACCCTAACACAAACTCAAACCCTAACCCTAACCCTAACCCTAAACCAAACCCAAACCCAAACCCTAACTCTAACCCTAACCCTAACCCAAACCCTAACCCTAGCCATAAACCTAACCCAAACCCAAACCCTAATCCTAACACTAACCTTAACCCTAACCCTAAACCAAACACTAAACCTAAACCTAAACCTAACCGTAAACCAAACCCAAACCCTAACCCTAACACTAACCCTAAACTTAACCCTAAACCAAACCCAATCCCTAACACTAAACCTAACCCTAAACCAAACCGTAACCCTAACCCTAAACCAAATCCTAACCCTAACCCTAACCCAAACCCTAACCCTAACCCTAACTTTAACTTAACCCTAACCCAAACCCAAAGCCTAAGTCTAACCCTAACACAAACCCTAACTCTAACCCTAATCCTAACCCAAACCCAAACCCAAACCCTAACCCTAAACCTAACCCTAACCCAAACCCTAAACCTAGACCTAACTGTAACCCAAACCCTAACCTTCACCCTAACCCTAACCCTAACCCTAACCCTAAACCAAACCCTAAGTCAAAACCTAACCCTAACACAATCCCTAACCCTAAACGTAAACCTAACACTAACCCTATCCATAATCCAAACCCTAACACTAACCCTAACCCTAACCCAAACAAAAACCTAACTCTAACCCTAACACTAACCCTAGCCCTAACCCTAACCCTAACCCTAACCCAAACCCAAACACTAACCATAACCCTAAACCTAACCCTAACCCTAACACTAAGTCTAAGCCTAAACCAAACCCTAACCCAAAACCTAAACCAAACAAAAACCCTAACCCTAACCCTAACCCAAACCCAAACCCAAACCCCAATAATAACCCTAACCCTAACCCAAACCCTAACCCTAACCTTAGCCCTAAACCTATCCCAAACCCAAACCCTAATCCTAACACTAACCCTAACCCTAACCCGAAACAAAACCCTAACCATAACCCAAACCCTAACCCTAACCCTAACACTAAAGCTAAACCAAAGCAAACACTAACCCTAACCCTAACTCTAATCCTAACCCTCACCCAAACCGTAACCCTAACACTAACCCTAACACTAACCCTAACCCAAACCAAACCCTAAACCTAACCCTAAACCTAACCCTCACGCAAACCCAAACCCTAACTCTAAACCTAACCCTAACCTAAACCCTAATCCTAACACTAACCCTACCCTCACCCTAACCCAAACCCTAACCCTAAACCTAAACGTAACACTAAGCCTAACCCTAACCCAAACCCGAACCGTATCCCTAAACCTAACCCTAAACCTAACTCAAACCCTAATCCTAATCCTAACCCTAACCCTAAACCTAACCCTAACCCAAAACCTAACCCTAACCCTAACCCAAACCGAAACCCTAACCCTAAACCTAACCCTGACCCTAACCCTAACCCTAACCCTAAACCAAACGCTAAACCTAAACCTATCCCTAAACGAAACCCAAACCCAAACCCTAACCCTAACCCTAACCCTAAACTTAACCCTAACCCTTACCTTAACCCTAACCCAAACCCTAACCCTAAACCTAAATCTAACCCTAACCCTAACCCTAACACTAACCCTAACCCTAACACTAACCCTAACACAAACCAAAACCTAACGGAAACCCAAAACCTAATGCTAACCCTAACCCTAACCCTAAACCTAACCCTAAATCAAACCCTAACTCTAACCCAAACCCTAACCCTAACCCTAGCCCTAAACCTAACCCAAACCCTAACCCTAATCCTAACAATAACCCTAACCCGATCCCGAACCCTAACACTAAACCTAACCCTAACCTAACCCTAACCCTAACCCTAACCCTAATCCTCACCCTAAACCAAATCCAAACCCTATACCTAACCCTAACCCTAACCCAAACCCAAACACTAACCATAACCCTAACCCTAACCCTAAACCTAAGCCTAAAACAAACCCTAATTAAAACCCTAACCCAAACCCAAACCCTAACCCTAACCCTTACCCTAAACCAAACCCAAACCCAAACACTAACTCTAACCCTAACCCTAACCCATACCCTAACCCTAGCCGTAAACCTAACCCAAACCCAAACCCTAATCCTAACACTAACCTTAACCCTAACCCGAACCCGAACTCTAACCCTAACCCAATCCCTAACCCTAACCCTAATCCAAACCCTTACCCTAGCCCTAACCCTAACACTAAACTTAACCCAAAACCAAATTCTAACCCTAACCCTAACCCTAACCGAAACCCAAACCCTAACCCTTATCCAAACCCAAAACCAAAGCCTAACCCTAAACCTAACCCTAAACCAAATCCAAACCCTCACACTATCCCTAAACCTAACCGGAAACCTAACCCTAACCCAAACCCTAAAACTAACTACAAACCAAACTCGAACCCTAACCCATAACCCTAACTCTAACACTAACCCTAACACTAACACTCACCCTAACTCTAACCCAAACCCTAACCCAAATTCAAACCGAAACCTTAACCCTAACCCTAACCCTAACCAAAACCCTAAAACTAACCCAAACCCTAACGCTAAAACTAATCCTTACCCTAACCACAACCCAAACCCTAACCCTAACTCTATTCGTAACACTAACCTTAACACTAACCCTAAACCTAACACTAAACCTAACCCTAACCCTAACCGAAACCAAAACCCAAACCCTAACCCTAACACTAACCCTAAACTTAACCCTAAACAAAACCCAATCCCTAACCCTAACCCTAACCCTAACCCTAACCCTAAACCAAATCGTAACCCTAAACCTAAACCAAACCCTAACCCTAACCCTAACCCAAACCGTAACCCTAACCCTAACTTTAACTTAACCCTAACTGAAACCCTAAGCCTAAGCCTAACCCTAACACAAACTCTAACCCTAACCCTAATCCTAACCCACACCCAAACCCGAATAAAACTCTAACCCTAACTCTAACCATAACCCAAACCCTAACCCTAACCCTAACAGTAACCCAAACCCTAACCCTCACCCTAACCCTAACCCTAATCCTAACCCTAAGCCAAACACTAAGTCTAAACCTAACCCTAACACAATCCCTAACCCTAAACGCAAACCTAACCCTAACCCTAACCATAATCCAAACCCTAACACTATCCCTAACCTTAAGGCAAACAAAAATCTAACTCTAACCCTAACACTAACCCTAACCCTAACCCTAACCCTAACCCAAACCCAAACACTAACCATAACCCTAAACCTAACCCTAACCCTAACCATAACCCTAAACCTAACCCTAACCCTAACCCTAAGCCTAAGCCTAAACCAAACCCTAACCCAAAACTTAAGCAAACCCAAATCCTAACCCTAACCCTAACCCTAAACCAAACCCAAACCCAAACCCTAATCCTATCCCTAACACTAACCCAAACCCTAACCCTAAACCTAGCCCTAAACCTAACCCAAACCCAAACCCTAATCCTAACACTAACCCTAACCCTAACCCGAACCCAAACCCTAACGATAACCCAAACCCTAACCCTAACCCTAACACTAAACCTTAACCAAAGCAAACACTAACCCTAACCCTAACTCTAATCCTAACCCTCACTCAAACCATAACCCTAACACTAAGCCTAACACTAACCCTAACCCAAACCAAACTCTAAACCTAACCCTAAACCTAACCCTCACGCAAGCCAAACCTAACTCTAACCCTAACCCTAACCCTAACCTAAACCCTAATCCTAACACTAACCCTAATCCTAACCCAAACCCAAACCCTAACGTTAACCCTACCCTCACCCTAACCCAAACCCTAACCCTAACCCTAAACATAACCCTAAGCCTAACCCTAACCCAAACCCGAACCCTAACCCTAACACTAAACCTAAACCAAAGCAAACACTAACCCTAACCCTAAGCCTAAAACAAACCCTAATCCAAACCCTAACCCAAACCCTAACCCTAACCCTAAACCTAACCCTAAACCTAATGCTCATCCTAAGACAAATCATAACCCTAACCCTAACCCTAACCCTAACCGAAACCCAAACACTAACCCTAACCCTATCCCTAAACATAACCCTAAACCTAACCCTAACCCAAACCCTAACACTAACCCTAACCCAAACCGAAACCCTAACCCTAAACCTAACCCTAACCGTAACCCTAACCCTAACCCAAACCCAAATCCTAACCCTAAACCTAACCCTAATCCAAACCCTAACCCTAACCTTAACCGATACCAAACCCTAACTGAAACTCAAACCCTAACGCTAACCCTAACCCTAAACCTAACCCTAAGTCAAAGCCTAACTCTAACCCTAACCCTAATCCTAATCCTAAACCAAACCCAAACCCAAACCCTAAACTTAACCCTAACCCTAACCCTAACCCTAACCGAAACCCAAACCCTAACCCTTATCCAAACCCAAAACCAAAGCCTAACCCTAAACCTAACCCTAAACCAAATCCAAACCCTCACACTATCCCTAAACCTAACCGGAAACCTAACCCTAACCCAAACCCTAAAAGTAACTACAAACCAAACTCGAACCCTAACCCATAACCCTAACTCTAACACTAACCCTAACACTAACACTCACCCTAACTCTAACCCCAACCCTAACCCAAATTCAAACCGAAACCCTAACCCTAACCCTAAGCCTAACCCAAATCCTAAAACTAACCCAAACACTAACGCTAAAACCAATACTCACCCTAACCACACCCCAAACCCTAATCCTAACTCTATTCGTAACACTAACCTTAACCCTAACCCTAAACCAAACACTAAACCTAAACCTAAACCTAACCGTAAACCAAACCCAAACCCTAACCCTAACACTAACCCTAAACTTAACCCTAAACCAAACCCAATCCCTAACACTAAACCTAAACCTAAACGAAACCGTAACCCTAACCCTAAACCAAATCCTAACCCTAACCCTAACCCAAACCCTAACCCTAACCCTAACTTTAACTTAACCCTAACCCAAACCCAAAGCCTAAGTCTAACCCTAACACAAACCCTAACTCTAACCCTAATCCTAACCCAAACCAAAACCCAAACCCTAACCCTAAACCTAACCCTAACCCAAACCCTAAACCTAGACCTAACTGTAACCCAAACCCTAACCTTCACCCTAACCCTAACCCTAACCCTAACCCTAACCCTAACCCAAACCCTAAGTCAAAACCTAACCCTAACACAATCCCTAACCCTAAACGTAAACCTAACACTAACCCTATCCATAATCGAAACCCTAACACTAACCCTAACCCTAACCCAAACAAAAACCTAACTCTAACCCTAACACTAAACCTAGCCCTAACCCTAACCCTAACCCTAACACAAAACCAAACACTAACCATAACCCTAAACCTAACCCTAACCCTAACACTAAGTCTAAGCCTAAACCAAACCCTAACCCAAAACCTAAACCAAACAAATACCCTAACCCTAACCCTAACCCAAACCCAAACCCAAACCCTAATAATAACCCTAACCCTAACCCAAACCCTAACCCTAACCCTAGCCCTAAACCTATCCCAAACCCAAACCCTAATCCTAACACTAACCCTAACCCTAACCCGAAACCAAACCCTAACCATAACCCAAACCCTAACCCTAACCCTAACACTAAACCTAAACCAAAGCAAACACTAACCCTAACCCTAACTCTAATCCTAACCCTCACCCAAACGGTAACCCTAACACTAACCCTAACACTAACCCTAACCCAAACCAAACCCTAAACCTAACCCTAAACCTAACCCTCACGCAAACCCAAACCCTAACTCTAACCCTAACCCTAACCCTAACCTAAACCCTAATCCTAGCACTGACCCTAACCTTAACCCTAACCCAAACCCTAACATTAACCATACCCTCACCCTAACCCAAACCCTAACCCTAAACCTAAATGTAACACTAAGCCTAACCCTAACCCAAACCCGAACCGTATCCCTAAACCTAACCCTAAACCTAACTCAAACCCTAATCCTAATCCTAACCCTAACCCTAAACCTAACCCTAACCCAAAACCTAACCCTAACCCTAACCCAAACCGAAACCCTAACCCTAAACCTAACCCTGACCCTAACCCTAACCCTAACCCTAAACCAAACGCTAAACCTAACCCTATCCCTAACCGAAACCCAAACCCAAACCCTAACCCTAACCCTAAACCTAAACTTAACCCTAACCCTTACCTTAACCCTAACCCAAACCCTAACCCTAAACCTAAATCTAACCCTAACCCTAACCCTAACACTAAACCTAACCCAAACCCTAACCCTTGCCCTAACCCTAACACTAACCCTAACACAAACCAAAACTTAACGCTAAACCTAACCCTAATCCTAAACCTAACCCTAACTCAAACCCTAACTCTAACCCAAACCCTAACCCTAACCCTATCCCTAAACCTAACCCAAACCCTAACCCTAATCCTAACAAAAACCCTAACCCGATCCCGAACCCTAACACTAAACCTAACCCTAACCTAACCCTAACCCTAACCCTAACCCTAATCCTCACCCTAAACCAAATCCAAACCCTATACCTAACCCTAACCCTAACCCAAACCCAAACACTAACCATAACCCTAACCCTAACCCTAACCCTAAGCCTAAAACAAACCCTAATTAAAACCCTAACCCAAACTCAAACCCTAACCCTAACCCTAACCCTAAACCAAACCCAAACCCAAACCCTAACTCTAACCCTAACCCTAACCCAAACCCTAACCCTAGCCGTAAACCTAACCCAAACCCAAACCCTAATCCTAACACTAACCTTAACCCTAACCCGAACCCGAACTCTAACCCTAACCCAATCCCTAACCCTAACCCTAATCCAAACCCTTACCCTAGCCCTAACCCTAACACTAAACTTAACCCAAAACCAAATTCTAACCCTAACCCTAACCCTAACCGAAACCCAAACCCTAACCCTTATCCAAACCCAAACCCAAAGCCTAACCCTAAACCTAACCCTAAACCAAATCCAAACCCTCACACTATCCCTAAACCTAACCGGAAACCTAACCCTAACCCAAACCCTAAAACTAACTACAAACCAAACTCGAACCCTAACCCATAACCCTAACTCTAACACTAACCCTAACACTAACACTCACCCTAACTCTAACCCAAACCCTAACCCATATTCAAACCGAAACCTTAACCCTAACCCTAACCCTAACCAAAACCCTAAAACTAACCCAAACCCTAACGCTAAAACTAATCCTAACCCTAACCACAACCCAAACCCTAACCCTAACTCTATTCGTAACACTAACCTTAACACTAACCCTAAACCTAACACTAAACCTAACCCTAACCCTAACCGAAACCCAAACCCAAACCCTAACCCTAACACTAACCCTAAACTTAACCCTAAACAAAACCCAATCCCTAAACCTAAACCTAACCCTAACCAAATCGTAACCCTAAACCTAAACCAAACCCTAACCCTAACCCTAACCCTAACCCTAACTTTAACTTAACCCTAACCCAAACCCTAAGCCTAAGCCTAACCCTAACACAAACCCTAACCCTAACCCTAATCCTAACCCAAACCCAAACCCAAACTCTAACCCTAAACCTAACCCTAACCCAAACCCTAACCCTAACCCTAACAGTAACCCAAACCCTAACACTCACCCTAACCCTAACCCTAATCCTAACCCTAACCCAAACACTAAGTCTAAACCTAACCCTAACACAATCCCTAACCCTAAACGCAAACCTAACCCTAACCCTAACCATAATCCAAACCCTAACACTAACCCTAACGCTAAGGCAAACAAAAACCTAACTCTAACCCTAACACTAATCCTAACCCTAACCCTAACCCTAACCCAAACCCAAACACTAAACATAACCCTAAACCTAACCCTAACCCTAACCATAACCCTAAACCTAACCCTAACCCTAACCCTAAGCCTAAGCCTAAACCAAACCCTAACCCAAAACTTAAGCAAACCCAAATACTAACCCTAACCCTAACCCTAAACCAAACCCAAACCCAAACCCTAATCCTATCCCTAACCCTAACCCAAACCCTAACCCTAAACCTAGCCCTAAACCTAACCCAAACCCAAACCCTAATCCTAACACTAACCCTAACCCTAACCCGAACCCAAACCCTAACGATAACCCAAACCCTAACCCTAACCCTAACACTAAACCTTAACCGAAGCAAACACTAACCCTAACCCTAACTCTAATCCTAACCCTCACCCGAACCATAACCCTAACACTAACCCTAACACTAACCCTAACCCAAACCAAACCCTAAACCTAACCCTAAACCTAACCCTCACGCAAACCAAACCCTAACTCTAACCCTAACCCTAACCCTAACCTAAACCCTAATCCTAACACTAACCCTAACCCTAACCCAAACCCAAAGCCTAACGTTAACCCTACCCTCACCCTAACCCAAAGCCTAACCCTAACCCTAAACATAACCCTAAGCCTAACCCTAACCCAAACCCGAACCCTCACACTAAACCTAAACCTAAACCTAACTCAAACCCTAATCCTAATCCTAATCCTAACCCTAAACCTAACCTAACCCAAAACCTAACACTAACCCTAACCCAAACCGAAACCCTAACCCTAAACCTAACCCTAACCATAACCCTAAACCTAACCCAAACCCAAATCCTAACCCTAAACCTAACCCTAATCCAAACCCTAACCCTAAACTTAACTCATACCAAACCCTAACCGAAACTCAAACCCTAACGCTAACCCTAACCCTAAAACTAACCCTAAGTCAAAGCCTAACTCTAACCCTAATCCTACTCCTAATCCTAAACCAAACCCAAATCCCAACCCTAAACTTAACCCCAACCCTAATCCTAACCCTAACCGAAACCCCAACCCTAACCCCATCCCTAACCCCACCCCTAACCCTAACCCTACCCGAAACCCAAACCCTACCCCTAACCCTAACCTAAACACAACCCTAACACTAACTCTAACATAAAACCTAAACCTAAACCAAACCCAAACCCAAACCCTAACCCTAAACCTAACCCTAACCCTAATCCTCATCCTAAGCCAAATCATAACCCTAACCATAACCCTAACCCTAACCGAAATCCAAACATTAACCCTAACCATAACCCTAACCCTAAGTCTAAAACAAACCCTAATCCAAACCCTAACCCAAACCCAAACCCTAACCCTAACCCTAACCCTAAACCAAACCCAAAACCAAACCCTAACTCTTACCCTAACCCTAAACCAAACCCTAACCCTAACCCTAGCCGTAAACCTAACCCAACCCAAACCCTAATCCTAACAATAACGCTAACCCTAACCCGAACCTGAAAACTAACCATAACCCAAAACCTAACCCTAACCCTAACTCGAACCCTAATGCAAATCAAATCCTAATCCTAACCCTAACTGTAACCTTAACCCTAACCCAAACCGTAACTCTAACACTAACCCTAACACTAACCCTAACCCAAACCAAACCCTTACCCTAACCCTAAACCTAACCCTCACCCAAACCCAAACCCTAAACCTAAAGCAAAACCAAATCCTAACCCTAAACCTAACCCTAACCCAAATCCTAACCCTAACCCTAACCCTAATTCTAAACCTAACCCTTACCTTAACCCTAACCCAAACCCTAACCCTAAACCTAAATCTAACCCTAACCCTAACCCTAAAACTAAACTTAACCCAAACCCTAACCCTTACCCTAACCCTAACACTAACCCTAACCCTAACGCTAAACCTAACCCTAACTCAAACCCTAACTCTAACCCAAACCCTAACCCTAATCCTAGCCCTAAACCTAACCCAAACCCTAACCCTAATCTTAACAATAACCCTAACCCTAACATGAACC
The DNA here is from genome assembly GCA_035773235.1 of Eospalax fontanierii. Lineage (NCBI taxonomy): Eukaryota > Metazoa > Chordata > Mammalia > Rodentia > Spalacidae > Eospalax > Eospalax fontanierii. The sequence continues at coordinate 76,274,632 of CM069539.1, forward strand.
CTAACACTAAGCCTAACCCTAACCTAACCCTAACCCTAAACCTAACCCTAATCCTCACCCTAAACCAAACCCAAACCCTAATCCTAACACTAAACTTAACCCTAACCCGAACCCGAACCCTAACCCTAACCCAACCGCTAACCCTAACCCTAACCCAAACCCTAATCCTAGCCCTAACCGTAACACTAACCTTATCCCAACCCAAATTCTAACCCTAATCCTAACCCTAACCGAAACCCAAACCCTAACCCTAACCCAAACCCAAACCCAAAGCCTAACCCTAAACCTAACCCTAAACCAAATCCAAACCCTCACACTATCCCTAAACCTAACCGGAACCCTAACCCTAACCCAAACCCTAAAACTAACTACAAACAAAATTCGAACCCTAACCCATAACCCTAACTATAACACTAACCCTAACACTAACACTCACCCTAACTCTAACCCCAACCCTAACCCAAATTCAAACCGAAACCCTAACCCTAACCCTAAGCCTAACCCAAATCCTAAAACTAACCCAAACCCTAACGGTAAAACTAATCCTCACCCTAACCACAACCCAAACCCTAATCCTAACTCTATTCGTAACACTAACCTTAACCCTAACCCTAAACCAAACACTAAACCTAAACCTAAACCTAACCGTAAACCAAACCCAAACCCTAACCCTAACACTAACCCTAAACTTAACCCTAAACCAAACCCAATCCCTAACACTAAACCTAACCCTAAACCAAACCGTAACCCTAACCCTAAACCAAATCCTAACCCTAACCCTAACCCAAACCCTAACCCTAACCCTAACTTTAACTTAACCCTAACCCAAACCCAAAGCCTAAGTCTAACCCTAACACAAACCCTAACTCTAACCCTAATCCTAACCCAAACCCAAACCCAAACCCTAACCCTAAACCTAACCCTAACCCAAACCCTAAACCTAGACCTAACTGTAACCCAAACCCTAACCTTCACCCTAACCCTAACCCTAACCCTAACCCTAACCCAAACCCTAAGTCAAAACCTAACCCTAACACAATCCCTAACCCTAAACGTAAACCTAACACTAACCCTATCCATAATCCAAACCCTAACACTAACCCTAACCCTAACCCAAACAAAAACCTAACTCTAACCCTAACACTAACCCTAGCCCTAACCCTAACCCTAACCCTAACCCAAACCCAAACACTAACCATAACCCTAAACCTAACCCTAACCCTAACACTAAGTCTAAGCCTAAACCAAACCCTAACCCAAAACCTAAACCAAACAAAAACCCTAACCCTAACCCTAACCCTAACCCTAACCCAAACCCAAACACTAACCATAACCCTAAACCTAACCCTAACCCTAACCATAACCCTAAACCTAACCCTAACCCTAACCCTAAGCCTAAGCCTAAACCAAACCCTAACCCAAAACTTAAGCAAACCCAAATACTAACCCTAACCCTAACCCTAAACCAAACCCAAACCCAAACCCTAATCCTATCCCTAACCCTAACCCAAACCCTAACCCTAAACCTAGCCCTAAACCTAACCCAAACCCAAACCCTAATCCTAACACTAACCCTAACCCTAACCCGAACCCAAACCCTAACGATAACCCAAACCCTAACCCTAACCCTAACACTAAACCTTAACCGAAGCAAACACTAACCCTAACCCTAACTCTAATCCTAACCCTCACCCAAACCATAACCCTAACACTAACCCTAACACTAACCCTAACCCAAACCAAACCCTAAACCTAACCCTAAACCTAACCCTCACGCAAACCAAACCCTAACTCTAACCCTAACCCTAACCCTAACCTAAACCCTAATCCTAACACTAACCCTAACCCTAACCCAAACCCAAAGCCTAACGTTAACCCTACCCTCACCCTAACCCAAAGCCTAACCCTAACCCTAAACATAACCCTAAGCCTAACCCTAACCCAAACCCGAACCCTCACACTAAACCTAAACCTAAACCTAACTCAAACCCTAATCCTAATCCTAATCCTAACCCTAAACCTAACCTAACCCAAAACCTAACACTAACCCTAACCCAAACCGAAACCCTAACCCTAAACCTAACCCTAACCATAACCCTAAACCTAACCCAAACCCAAATCCTAACCCTAAACCTAACCCTAATCCAAACCCTAACCCTAAACTTAACTCATACCAAACCCTAACCGAAACTCAAACCCTAACGCTAACCCTAACCCTAAAACTAACCCTAAGTCAAAGCCTAACTCTAACCCTAACCCTAATCCTAATCCTAAACCAAACCCAAATCCAAACCCTAAACTTAACCCTAACCCTAATCCTAACCCTAACCGAAACCCTAACCCTAACCCTATCCCTAACCCAAACCCTAACCCTAACCCTACCCGAAACCCAAACCCTAACCCTAACCCTAACCTAAACACAACCCTAACACTAACTCTAACATAAAACCTAAACCTAAACCAAACCCAAACCCAAACCCTAACCCTAAACCTAACCCTAACCCTAATCCTCATCCTAAGCCAAATCATAACCCTAACCATAATCCTAACCCTAACCGAAATCCAAACATTAACCCTAACCATAACCCTAACCCTAAGCCTAAAACAAACCCTAATCCAAACCCTAACCCAAACCCAAACCCTAACCCTAACCCTAACCCTAAACCAAACCCAAAACCAAACCCTAACTCTTACCCTAACCCTAAACCAAACCCTAACCCTAACCCTAGCCGTAAACCTAACCCAACCCAAACCCTAATCCTAACAATAACCCTAACCCTAACCCGAACCTGAAAACTAACCATAACCCAAAACCTAACCCTAACCCTAACTCGAACCCTAACGCAAATCAAATCCTAATCCTAACCCTAACTGTAACCTTAACCCTAACCCAATCCGTAACTCTAACACTAACCCTAACACTAACCCTAACCCAAACCAAACCCTTACCCTAACCCTAAACCTAACCCTCACCCAAACCCAAACCCTAAACCTAAAGCAAAACCAAATCCTAACCCTAAACCTAACCCTAACCCAAATCCTAACCCTAACCCTAACCCTAATTCTAAACCTAACCCTTACCTTAACCCTAACCCAAACCCTAACCCTAAACCTAAATCTAACCCTAACCCTAACCCTAAAACTAAACCTAACCCAAACCCTAACCCTTACCCTAACCCTAACACTAACCCTAACCCTAACGCTAAACCTAACCCTAACTCAAACCCTAACTCTAACCCAAACCCTAACCCTAATCCTAGCCCTAAACCTAACCCAAACCCTAACCCTAATCTTAACAATAACCCTAACCCTAACATGAACCCTAACACTAAACCTAACCCTAACCTAACCCTAACCCTAACCCTAACCCTAATCCTCACCCTAAACCAAACCCAAACCCTAATCCTAACACTAACCTTAACCCTAACCCGAACCCGAACCCTAACCCTAACCCAACCGCTAACCCTAACCCTAACCCAAACCCTAATCCTAGCCCTAACCGTAACACTAACCTTATCCCAAACCAAATTCTAACCCTAATCCTAACCCTAACCGAAACCCAAACCCTAACCCTAACCCAAACCCAAACCCAAAGCCTAACCCTAAACCTAACCCTAAACCAAATCCAAACCCTCACACTATCCCTAAACCTAACCGGAACCCTAACCCTAACCCAAACCCTAAAACTAACTACAAACAAAATTCGAACCCTAACCCATAACCCTAACTATAACACTAACCCTAACACTAACACTCACCCTAACTCTAACCCCAACCCTAACCCAAATTCAAACCGAAACCCTAACCCTAACCCTAAGCCTAACCCAAATCCTAAAACTAACCCAAACCCTAACGGTAAAACTAATCCTCACCCTAACCACAACCCAAACCCTAATCCTAACTCTATTCGTAACACTAACCTTAACCCTAACCCTAAACCAAACACTAAACCTAAACCTAAACCTAACCGTAAACCAAACCCAAACCCTAACCCTAACACTAACCCTAAACTTAACCCTAAACCAAACCCAATCCCTAACACTAAACCTAACCCTAAACCAAACCGTAACCCTAACCCTAAACCAAATCCTAACCCTAACCCTAACCCAAACCCTAACCCTAACCCTAACTTTAACTTAACCCTAACCCAAACCCAAAGCCTAAGTCTAACCCTAACACAAACCCTAACTCTAACCCTAATCCTAACCCAAACCCAAACCCAAACCCTAACCCTAAACCTAACCCTAACCCAAACCCTAAACCTAGACCTAACTGTAACCCAAACCCTAACCTTCACCCTAACCCTAACCCTAACCCTAACCCTAACCCAAACCCTAAGTCAAAACCTAACCCTAACACAATCCCTAACCCTAATCGTAATCCTGACTCTAACCCTATCCATGATCCACGCCCTAACACTAACCCTTACCCTAACCCAAACAAAAACCTATCTCTAACCCTAGCTCTATCCCTAGCCCTAACCCTAACCCTAACCCTAACCCAAACCCAAACACTAACCATAACCCTAAACCTAACCCTAACCCTAACACTAAGTCTAAGCCTAAACCAAACCCTAACCCAAAACCTAAACCAAACAAATACCCTAACCCTAACCCTAACCCAAACCCAAACCCAAACCCTAATAATAACCCTAACCCTAACCCAAACCCTAACCCTAACCCTAGCCCTAAACCTATCCCAAACCCAAACCCTAATCCTAACACTAACCCTAACCCTAACCCGAAACCAAACCCTAACCATAACCCAAACCCTAACCCTAACCCTAACACTAAACCTAAACCAAAGCAAACACTAACCCTAACCCTAACTCTAATCCTAACACTCACCCAAACCGTAACCCTAACCCTAACCCTAACACTCACCCTAACCCAAACCAAACCCTAAACCTAACCCTAAACCTAACCCTCACGCAAACCCAAACCCTAACTCTAAACCTAACCCTAACCTAAACCCTAATCCTAACACTAACACTAACCTTAACCCTAACCCAAACCCTAACATTAACCCTACCCTCACCCTAACCCAAACCCTAACCCTAAACCTAAACGTAACAGTAAGCCTAACCCTAACCCAAACTCGAACCGTATCCCTAAACCTAACCCTAAACCTAACTCAAACCCTAATCCTAATCCTAACCCTAACCCTAAACCTAACCCTAACCCAAAACCTAACCCTAACCCTAACCCAAACCGAAACCCTAACCCTAAACCTAACCCTGACCCTAACCCTAACCCTAACCCTAAACCAAACGCTAAACCTAAACCTATCCCTAACCGAAACCCAAACCCAAACCCTAACCCTAACCCTAACCCTAAACTTAACCCTAACCCTTACCTTAACCCTAACCCAAACCCTAACCCTAAACCTAAATCTAACCCTAACCCTAACCCTAACACTAAACCTAACCCAAACCCTAACCCTTGCCCTAACCCTAACACTAACCCTAACACAAACCAAAACCTAACGGAAACCCAAAACCTAACGCTAACCCTAACCCTAACCCTAAACCTAACCCTAAATCAAACCCTAACTCTAACCCAAACCCTAACCCTAACCCTAGCCCTAAACCTAACCCAAACCCTAACCCTAATCCTAACAATAACCCTAACCCGATCCCGAACCCTAACACTAAACCTAACCCTAACCTAACCCTAACCCTAACCCTAACCCTAATCCTCACCCTAAACCAAATCCAAACCCTATACCTAACCCTAACCCTAACCCTAACCCAAACCCAAACACTAACCATAACCCTAACCCTAACCCTAACCCTAAGCCTAAAACAAACCCTAATTAAAACCCTAACCCAAACCCAAACCCTAAACCTAACCCTAACCCTAAACCAAACCCAAACCCAAACCCTAACTCTAACCCTAACCCTAACCCATACCCTAACCCTAGCCGTAAACCTAACCCAAACCCAAACCCTAATCCTAACACTAACCTTAACCCTAACCCGAACCCGAACTCTAACCCTAACCCAATCCCTAACCCTAACCCTAATCCAAACCCTTACCCTAGCCCTAACCCTAACACTAAACTTAACCCAAAACCAAATTCTAACCCTAACCCTAACCCTAACCGAAACCCAAACCCTAACCCTTATGCAAACCCAAAACCAAAGCCTAACCCTAAACCTAACCCTAAACCAAATCCAAACCCTCACACTATCCCTAAACCTAACCGGAAACCTAACCCTAACCCAAACCCTAAAAGTAACTACAAACCAAACTCGAACCCTAACCCATAACCCTAACTCTAACACTAACCCTAACACTAACACTCACCCTAACTCTAACCCAAACCCTAACCCAAATTCAAACCGAAACCCTAACCCTAGCCGTAAACCTAACCCAAACCCAAACCCTAATCCTAACACTAACCTTAACCCTAACCCGAACCCGAACTCTAACCCTAACCCAATCCCTAACCCTAACCCTAATCCAAACCCTTACCCTAGCCCTAACCCTAACACTAAACTTAACCCAAAACCAAATTCTAACCCTAACCCTAACCCTAACCGAAACCCAAACCCTAACCCTTATCCAAACCCAAAACCAAAGCCTAACCCTAAACCTAACCCTAAACCAAATCCAAACCCTCACACTATCCCTAAACCTAACCGGAAACCTAACCCTAACCCAAACCCTAAAAGTAACTACAAACCAAACTCGAACCCTAACCCATAACCCTAACTCTAACACTAACCCTAACACTAACACTCACCCTAACTCTAACCCAAACCCTAACCCAAATTCAAACCGAAACCTTAACCCTAACCCTAACCCTAACCAAAACCCTAAAACTAACCCAAACCCTAACGCTAAAACTAATCCTAACCCTAACCACAACCCAAACCCTAACCCTAACTCTATTCGTAACACTAAACTTAACACTAACCCTAAACCTAACACTAAACCTAACCCTAACCGAAACCAAAACCCAAACCCTAACCCTAACACTAACCCTAAACTTAACCCTAAACAAAACCCAATCCCTAAACCTAAACCTAACCCTAAACCAAATCGTAACCCTAAACCTAAACCAAACCCTAACCCTAACCCTAACCCAAACCCTAACCCTAACCCTAACTTTAACTTAACCCTAACCCAAACCCTAAGCCTAAGCCTAACCCTAACACAAACTCTAACCCTAACCCTAATCCTAACCCAAACCCAAACCCAAACTCTAACCCTAAACCTAACCCTAACCCAAACCCTAAACCTAACCCCTACAGCAACCCAAACCCCAACCCTCACCCTAACCCTAACCCTAATCCTAACCCTAACCCAAACACTAAGTCTAAACCTAACCCTAACACAATCCCTAACCCTAAACGGAAACCTAACCCTAACCCTAACCATAATCCAAACCCTAACACTAACCCTAACCCTAAGGCAAACAAAAACCTAACTCTAACCCTAACACTAACCCTAACCCTAACCCTAACCCTAACCCAAACCCAAACACTAACCATAACCCTAAACCTAAACCTAACCCTAACCATAAACCTAAACCTAACCCTAACCCTAACCCTAAGCCTAAGCCTAAACCAAACCCTAACCCAAAACTTAAACAAACCCAAATCCTAACCCTAACCCTAACCCTAAACCAAACCCAAACCCAAACCCTAATCCTATCCCTAACACTAACCCAAACCCTAACCCTAAACCTAGCCCTAAACCTAACCCAAACCCAAACCCTAATCCTAACACTAACCCTAACCCTAACCCGAACCCAAACCCTAACGATAACCCAAACCCTAACCCTAACCCTAACACTAAACCTTAACCAAAGCAAACACTAACCCTAACCCTAACTCTAATCCTAACCCTCACCCAAACCATAACCCTAACACTAACCCTAACACTAACCCTAACCCAAACCAAACCCTAAACCTAACCCTAAACCTAACCCTCACGCAAACCAAACCCTAACTCTAACCCTAACCCTAACCCTAACCTAAACCCTAATCCTAACACTAACCCTAATCCTAACCCAAACCCAAACCCCAACCTTAACCCCACCCTCACCCTAACCCAAACCCTAACCCTAACCCTAAACATAACCCTAAGCCTAACCCTAACCCAAACCCGAACCCTAACCCTAACACTAAACCTAAACCAAAGCAAACACTAACCCTAACCCTAAGCCTAAAACAAACCCTAATCCAAACCCTAACCCAAACCCTAACCCTAACCCTAAACCTAACCCTAACCCTAATCCTCATCCTAAGACAAATCATAACCCTAACCCTAACCCTAACCCTAACCGAATCCCAAACACTAACCCTAACCCTATCCCTAAACATAACCCTAAACCTAACCCTAACCCAAACCCTAACACTAACCCTAACCCAAACCGAAACCCTAACCCTAAACCTAACCCAAACCGTAACCCTAACCCAAACCCAAACCCAAATCCTAACACTAAACCTAACCCTAATCCAAACCCTAACCCTAACCTTAACCGATACCAAACCCTAACCGAAACTCAAACCCTAACGCTAAGCCTAACCCTAAACCTAACCCTAAGTCAAAGCCTAACTCTAACCCTAACCCTAATCCTAATCCTAAACCAAACCCAAACCCAAACCCTAAACTTAACCCTAACCCTAATCCTAACCCTAACCGAAACCCTAACCCTAACCCTATCCCTAACCCAAACCCTAAATCTAACCCTACCCGAAACCCAAACCGTAACCCTAGCCCTAACCTAAACACAACCCTAACACTAACTCTAACCCAAAACCTAAACCTAAACGAAACCCAAACCCAAACCCTAACCCTAAACCTAACCCTAACCCTAATCCTCATCCTAAGCCAAATCATAACACTAACCCTAACCCTAACCCTAACCGAAACCCAAACACTAACCCTAACCCTAAACCTAACCCTAACCATAACCCTAACCCTAAGCCTAAAACAAACCCTAATCCAAACCCTAACCCAAACCCAAACCCTAACCCTAACCCTAAACCTAAAACAAACCCAAAACCAAACACTAACTCTAACCCTAACCCTAAACCAAACCCTAACCCAAACCCTAGCCGTAAACCTAACCCAACCCAAACCCTAATCCTAACAATAACCCTAACCCTAACCCGAACCTGAAAACTAACCATAACCCAAAACCTAACCCTAACCCTTATTCGAACCCTAACGCAAATCAAATCCTAACCCTAACCCTAACTGTAACCCTAACCCTAACCCAAACCGTAACTCTAACACTAACCCTAACACTAACCCTAACCCAAACCAAACCCTTACCCTAACCCTAAACCTAACCCTCACCCAAACCCAAACCCTAAACCTAACCCTAAACCTAAACCAAAACCAAATCCTAACCCTAAACCTAACCCTAACCCAAACCCTAACCCTAACCCTAACAGTAATTCTAAACCTAACCCTTACCTTAACCCTAACACAAACCCTAACCCTAAAATTAAATCTAACCCTAACCCTAACCATAAAACTAAACCTAACCCAAACCCTAACCCTTTCCCTAACCCTAACACTAACCCTAACACAAACCAAAACCTAACGGAAACCCAAACCCTAACGCTAACCCTAACCCTAACCCTAAACCTAACCCTAACTCAAACCCTAACTCTAACCCAAACCCTAACCCTAACCCTAGCCCTAAACCTAACCCAAACCCTAACCCTAATCTTAACAATAACCCTAACCCTAACCTGAACCCTAACACTAAACCTAACCCTAACCTAACCCTAACCCTAACCCTAACCCTAATCCTCACCCTAAACCAAATCCAAACCCTAAACCTAACCCTAAACCTAACCCAAACCCAAACACTAATCATAACCCTAACCCTAACCCTAACCCTAAGCCTAAAACAAACCCTAATTAAAACCCTAACCCAAACCCAAACCCTAACCCTAACCCTAACCCTAAACCAAACCCAAACCCAAACCCTAACTCTAACCCTAACCCTAACCCAAACCCTAACCCTAACCCTAGCCGTAAACCTAACCCAAACCCAAACCCTAATCCTAACACTAACCTTAACCCTAACCCGAACCCGAACCCTAACCCTAACCCAACCCCTAACCCTAACCCTAACCCAAACCCTAATCCTAGCCCTAACCATAACACTAACCTTATCCCAAACCAAATTCTAACCCTAATCCTAACCCTAACCGAAACCCAAACCCTAACCCTAACCCAAACCCAAACCCAAAGCCTAACCCTAAACCTAACCCTAAACCAAATCCAAACCCTCACACTATCCCTAAACCTAACCGGAACCCTAACCCTAACCCAAACCCTAAAACTAACTACAAACAAAATTCGAACCCGAACCCATAACCCTAACTATAACACTAACCCTAACACTAACACTCACCCTAACTCTAACCCCAACCCTAACCCAAATTCAAACCGAAACCCTAACCCTAACCCTAAGCCTAACCCAAATCCTAAAACTAACCCAAACCCTAACGCTAAAACTAATCCTCACCCTAACCACAACCCAAAATCTAATCCTAACTCTATTCGGAACACTAACCTTAACCCTAACCCTAAACCAAACACTAAACCTAAACCTAAACCTAACCGTAAACCAAACCCAAACTCTAACCCTAACACTAACCCTAAACTTAACCCTAAACCAAACCCAATCCCTAACACTAAACCTAACCCTAAACGAAACCGTAACTCTAACCCTAAACCAAATCCTAACCCTAACCCTAACCCAAACCCTAACCCTAACCCTAACTTTAACTTAACCCTAACCCAAACCCAAAGCCTAAGTCTAACCCTAACACAAACCCTAACTCTAACCCTAATCCTAACCCAAACCAAAACCCAAACCCTAACCCTAAACCTAACCCAAACCCAAACCCTAAACCGAGAACTAACTGTAACCCAAACCCTAACCTTCACCCTAACCCTAACCCTAACCCTAACCCTAACCCAAACCCTAAGTCAAAACCTAACCCTAACACAATCCCTAACCCTAAACGTAAACCTAACACTAACCCTATCCATAATCCAAACCCTAACACTAACCCTAACCCTAACCCAAACAAAAACCTAACTCTAACCCTAACACTAACCCTAGCCCTAACCCTAACCCTAACCCTAACCCAAACCCAAACACTAACCATAACCCTAAACCTAACCCTAACCCTAACACTAAGTCTAAGCCTAAACCAAACCCTAACCCAAAACCTAAACCAAACAAATACCCTAACCCTAACCCTAACCCAAACCCAAACCCAAACCCTAATAATAACCCTAACCCTAACCCTAACCCTAGCCCTAAACCTATCCCAAACCCAAACCCTAATCCTAACACTAACCCTAACCCTAACCCGAAACCAAACCCTAACCATAACCCAAACCCTAACCCTAACCCTAACACTAAACCTAAACCAAAGCAAACACTAACCCTAACCCTAACTCTAATCCTAACCCTCACCCAAACCGTAATCCTAACACTAACCCTAACACTAACCCTAACCCAAACCAAACCCTAAACCTAACCCTAAACCTAACCCTCACGCAAACCCAAACCCTAACTCTAACCCTAACCCTAACCCTAACCTAAACCCTAATCCTAACACTAACCCTAACCTTAACCCTAACCCAAACCCTAACATTAACCCTACCCTCACCCTAACCCAAACCCTAACCCTAAACCTAAATGTAACACTAAGCCTAACCCTAACCCAAACCCGAACCGTATCCCTAAACCTAACCCTAAACCTAACTCAAACCCTAATCCTAATCCTAACCCTAACCCTAAACCTAACCCTAACCCAAATCCTAACCCTAACCCTAATCCAAACCGAAACCCTAACCCTAAACCTAACCCTGACCCTAACCCTAACCCTAACCCTAAACCAAACGCTAAACCTAACCCTATCCCTAACCGAAACCCAAACCCAAACCCTAACCCTAACCCTAACCCTAAACTTAACCCTAACCCTTACCTTAACCCTAACCAAAACCCTAACCCTAAACCTAAATCTAACCCTAACCCTAACCCTAACACTAAACCTAACCCAAACCCTAACCCTTGCCCTAACCCTAACACTAACCCTAACACAAAACAAAACCTAACGGAAACCCAAAACCTAACCCTAATCCTAAACCTAACCCTAACTCAAACCCTAAATCTAACCCAAACCCTAACCCTAACCCTAGCCCTAAACCTACCCCAAACCCTAACCCTAATCCTAACAATAACCCTAACCCGATCCCGAACCCTAACACTAAACCTAACCCTAACCTAACCCTAACCCTAACCCTAACCCTAATCCTCACCCTAAACCAAATCCAAACCCTATACCTAACCCTAACCCTAAACCAAACCTTAACACTAACCATAACCCTAACCCTAAACCTAACCCTAAGCCTAAAACAAACCCTAATTAAAACCCTAACCCAAACCCAAACCCTAACCCTAACCCTAACCCTAAACCAAACCCAAACCCAAACCCAAACCCTAACTCTAACCCTAACCCTAACCCAAACCCTAACCCTAGCCGTAAACCTAACCCAAACCCAAACCCTAATCCTAACACTAACCTTAACCCTAACCCGAACCCGAACTCTAACCCTAACCCAATCCCTAACCCTAACCCTAATCCAAACCCTTACCCTAGCCCTAACCCTAACACTAAACTTAACCCAAAACCAAATTCTAACCCTAACCCTAACCCTAACCGAAACCCAAACCCTAACCCTTATCCAAACCCAAACCCAAAGCCTAACCCTAAACCTAACCCTAAACCAAATCCAAACCCTCACACTATCCCTAAACCTAACCGGAAACCTAACCCTAACCCAAACCCTAAAACTAACTACAAACCAAACTCGAACCCTAACCCATAACCCTAACTCTAACACTAACCCTAACACTAACACTCACCCTAACTCTAACCCAAACCCTAACCCAAATTCAAACCGAAACCTTAACCCTAACCCTAACCCTAACCAAAACCCTAAAACTAACCCAAACCCTAACGCTAAAACTAATCCTAACCCTAACCACAACCCAAACCCTAACCCTAACTCTATTCGTAACACTAACCTTAACACTAACCCTAAACCTAACACTAAACCTAACCCTAACCCTAACCGAAACCCAAACCCAAACCCTAACCCTAACACTAACCCTAAACTTAACCCTAAACAAAACCCTAACTCTAACCCTAACCCTAAACCAAACCCTAACCCTAACCCTAGCCGTAAACCTAACCCAACCCAAACCCTAATCCTAACAATAACCCTAACCCTAAGCCGAACCTGAAAACTAACCATAACCCAAAACCTAACCCTAACCCTAACTCTAACCCTAACGCAAATCAAATACTAACCCTAACCCTAACTGTAACCCTAACCCTAACCCAAACCGTAACTCTAACACTAACCCTAACACTAACCCTAACTCAAACCAAACCCTTACCCTAACCCTAAACCTAACCCTCACCCAAACCCAAACCCTAAACCTAACACTAAACCTAACCCTAACCCTAACCGAAACCCAAACCCAAACCCTAACCCTAACACTAACCCTAAACTTAACCCTAAACCAAACCCAATCCCTAAACCTAAACCTAACCCTAAACCAAAGCATAACCCTAAACCTAAACCAAACCCTAACCCTAACCCTAACCCAAACCCTAACCCTAACCCTAACTTTAACTTAACCCTAACCCAAACCCTAAGCCTAAGCCTAACCCTAACACAAACCCTAACGCTAACCCTAATCCTAACCCAAACCCAAACCCAAACTCTAACCCTAAACCTAACCCTAACCCAAACCCTAACCCTAACCCTAACAGTAACCCAAAACCTAACCCTCACCCTAACCCTAACCCTAACCCTAACCCTAACCCAAACCCTAAGTCTAAACCTAACCCTAACACAATCCCTAACCCTAAACGTAAACCTAACCCTAACCCTAACCATAATCCAAACCCTAACACTAACCCTAACCGTAAGGCAAACAAAAACCTAACTCTGACCGTAACACTAACCCTAACCCTAACCCTAACCCTAACCCAAGCCCAAACACTAACCATAACTCTAAACCTAACCCTAACCCTAACCCTAAGCCTAAGCCTAAACCAAACCCAGCCAAAACTTAAGCAAACCCAAATCCTAACCCTAAACCTAACCCTAAACCAAACCCAAAGCCGAACCCTAATCCTAACCCTAACCATAACCCAAATCCTAACCCTAACCCTAGCCCTAAACCTAACCCAAACCCAAAACCGAATCCTAACACTAACCCTAAACCTAACCCGAACCCAAACCCTAACGATAACCCAAACCCTAACCCTAACCCTAACACTAAACCTTAACCAAAGCAAACACTAACCCTAACCCTAACTCTAATCCTAACCCTCACCCAAACCATAACCCTAACACTAACCCTAACCCAAACCAAACCCTAAACCTAACCCTAAACCTAACCCTCACGCAAACCAAACCCTAACTCTAACCCTAACCCTAACCCTAACCTAAACACTAATCCTAACACTAACCCTAAACCTAACCCAAACCCAAACCCTAACGTTAACCCTATCCTCACCCTAACACAAACCCTAACCCTAACCCTAAACATAACCCTAAGCCTAACCCTAACCCAAACCCGAACCCTCAAACTAAACCTAAACCTAAACCTAACTCAAACCCTAATCCTAATCCTAATCCTAACCCTAAACCTAACCTAACCCAAACCCTAACACTAACCCTAACCCAAACCGAAACCCTAACCCTAAATCTAACCCTAACCGTAACCCTAAACCTAACCCAAACCCAAATCCTAACCCTAAACCTAACCCTAATCCAAACCCTAACCCTAACCTTAACCCATACCAAACCCTAACCGAAACTCAAACCCTAACGCTAACCCTAACCCTAAACCTAACCCTAAGTCAAAGCCTAACTCTAACCCTAACCCTAATCCTAATCCTAAACCAAACCCAAACCCAAACCCTAAACTTTACCCTAACCCTAATCCTAACCCTAACCGAAACCCTAACCCTAACCCTATCCCTAACCCAAACCCTAACCCTAACCCTACCCGAAACCCAAACCGTAACCCTAACCCTAACCTAAACACAACCCTAACACTAACTCTAACATAAAACCTAAACCTAAACCAAACCCAAACCCAAACCCTAACCCTAAACCTAACCCTAACCCTAATCCTCATCCTAAGCCAAATCATAACCCTAACCCTAACCCTAACCCTAACCGAAACCCAAACACTAACCCTAACCCTAACCCTAACCATAACCCTAACCCTAACCCTAAACCAAACCCAAAACCAAACCCTAACTCTAACCCTAACCCTAAACCAAACCCTAACCCCAACCCTAGCCGTAAACCTAACCCAACGCAAACCCTAATCCTAACAATAACCCTAACCCTAACCCGAACCTGAAAACTAACCATAACCCAAAACCTAACCCTAACCCTAACTCGAACCCTAACGCAAATCAAATCCTAATCCTAACCCTAACTGTAACCCTAACCCTAACCCAAACCGTAACTCTAACACTAACCCTAACACTAACCCTAACCCAAACCAAACCCTTACCCTAACACTAAACCTAACCCTCACCCAAACCCAAACCCTAAACCTAACCCTAAACCTAAACCAAAACCAAATCCTAACCCTAAACCTAACCCTAACCCAAACCCTAACCCTAACCCTAACAGTAATTCTAAACCTAACCCTTACCTTAACCCTAACCCAAACCCTAACCCTAAAATTAAATCTAACCCTAACCCTAACCCTAAAACTAAACCTAACCCAAACCCTAACCCTTACCCTAACCCTAACACTAACCCTAACACAAACCAAAACCTAACGGAAACCTAAACCCTAACGCTAACCCTAACCCTAACCCTAAACCTAACCCTAACTCAAACCCTAACTCTAACCCAAACCCTAACCCTAACCCTAGCCCTAAACCTAACCCAAACCCTAACCCTAATCTTAACAATAACCCTAACCCTAACCTGAACCCTAACACTAAACCTAACCCTAACCTAACCCTAACTCTAACCCTAACCCTAATCCTCACCCTAAACCAAATCCAAACCTTAACCTAACCCTAACCCTAACCCAAACCCAAACACTAATCATAACCCTAACCCTAACCCTAACCCTAAGCCTAAAACAAACCCTAATTAAAACCCTAACCCAAACCCAAACCCTAACCCTAACCCTAACCCTAAACCAAACCCAAACCCAAACCCTAACTCTAACCCTAACCCTAACCCAAACCCTAACCCTAACCCTAGCCGTAAACCTAACCCAAACCCAAACCCTAATCCTAACACTAAACTTAACCCTAACCCGAACCCGAACCCTAACCCTAACCCAACCCCTAACCCTAACCCTAACCCAAACCCTAATCCTAGCCCTAACCGTAACACTAACCTTATCCCAAACCAAATTCTAACCCTAATCCTAACCCTAACCGAAACCCAAACCCTAACCCTAACCCAAACCCCAACCCAAAGCCTAACCCTAAACCTAACCCTAAACCAAATCCAAACCCTCACACTATCCCTAAACCTAACCGGAACCCTAACCCTAACCCAAACCCTAAAAGTAACTACAAACAAAATTCGAACCCTAACCCATAACCCTAACTATAACACTAACCCTAACACTAACACTCACCCTAACTCTAACCCCAACCCTAACCCAAATTCAAACCGAAACCCTAACCCTAACCCTAAGCCTAACCCAAATCCTAAAACTAACCCAAACCCTAACGCTAAAACTAATCCTCACCCTAACCACAACCCAAACTCTAATCCTAACTCTATTCGTAACACTAACCTTAACCCTAACCCTAAACCAAACACTAAACCTAAACCTAAACCTAACCGTAAACCAAACCCAAACCCTAACCCTAACACTAACCCTAAACTTAACCCTAAACCAAACCCAATCCCTAACACTAAACCTAACCCTAAACGAAACCGTAACCCTAACCCTAAACCAAATCCTAACCCTAACCCTAACCCAAACCCTAACCCTAACCCTAACTTTAACTTAACCCTAACCCAAACCCAAAGCCTAAGTCTAACCCTAACACAAACCCTAACTCTAACCCTAATCCTAACCCAAACCAAAACCCAAACCCTAACCCTAAACCTAACCCTAACCCAAACCCTAAACCTAGAACTAACTGTAACCCAAACCCTAACCTTCACCCTAACCCTAACCCTAACCCTAACCCTAACCCAAACCCTAAGTCAAAACCTAACCCTAACACAATCCCTAACCCTAAACGTAAACCTAACACTAACCCTATCCATAATCCAAACCCTAACACTAACCCTAACCCTAACCCAAACAAAAACCTAACTCTAACCCTAACACTAACCCTAGCCCTAACCCTAACCCTAACCCTAACCCAAACCCAAACACTAACCATAACCCTAAACCTAACCCTAACCCTAACACTAAGTCTAAGCCTAAACCAAACCCTAACCCAAAACCTAAACCAAACAAATACCCTAACCCTAACCCTAACCCAAACCCAAACCCAAACCCTAATAATAACCCTAACCCTAACCCTAACCCTACCCTAAACCTATCCCAAACCCAAACCCTAATCCCAACACTAACCCTAACCCTAACCCGAAACCAAACCCTAACTATAACCCAAACCCTAACCCTTACCCTAACACTAAACCTAAACCAAACCAAACACTAACCCTAAACCTAACTCTAATCCTAACCCTCACCCAAACCGTAATCCTAACACTAACCCTAACACTAACCCTAACCCAAACCAAACCCTAAACCTAACCCTAAACCTAACCCTCACGCAAACCCAAACCCTAACTCTAACCCTAACCCTAATCCTAACCTAAACCCTAATCCTAACACTAACCCTAACCTTAACCCTAACCCAAACCCTAACATTAACCCTACCCTCACCCTAACCCAAACCCTAACCCTAAACCTAAATGTAACACTAAGCCTAACCCTAACCCAAACCCGAACCGTATCCCTAAACCTAACCCTAAACCTAACTCAAACCCTAATCCTAATCCTAACCCTAACCCTAAACCTAACCCTAACCCAAAACCTAACCCTAACCCTAACCCAAACCGAAACCCTAACCCTAAACCTAACCCTGACCCTAACCCTAACCCTAACCCTAAACCAAACGCTAAACCTAACCCTATCCCTAACCGAAACCCAAACCCAAACCCTAACCCTAACCCTAACCCTAAACTTAACCCTAACCCTTACCTTAACCCTAACCCAAACCCTAAACCTAAACCTAAATCTAACCCTAACCCTAACCCTAACACTAAACCTAACCCAAACCCTAACCCTTGCCCTAACCCTAACACTAACCCTAACACAAAACAAAACCTAACGGAAACCCAAAACCTAACGCTAAACCTAACCCTAATCCTAAACCTAACCCTAACTCAAACCCTAAATTTAACCCAAACCCTAACCCTAAACCTAGCCCTAAACCTAACCCAAACCCTAACCCTAATCCTAACAATAACCCTAACCCGATCCCGAACCCTAACACTAAACCTAACCCTAACCTAACCCTAACCCTAACCCTAACCCTAAGGCAAACAAAAACCTAACTCTAACCGTAACCCTAACCCTAACCCTAACCCTAACCCTAACCCAAACCCAAACACGAACCATAACCCTAAACCTAACCCTAACCCTAACCATAAGCCTAAACCTAACCCTAACCCTAACCCTAAGCCTAAGCCTAAACCAAACCCTAACCCAAAACTTAAGCAAACCCAAATCCTAACCCTAACCCTAACCCTAACCCTAAACCAAACCCAAACCCAAACCCTAATCCTATCCCTAACCCTAACCCAAACCCTAACCCTAAACCTAGACCTAAACCTAACCCAAACCCAAACACTAATCCTAACACTAACCCTAACCCTAACCCGAACCCAAACCCTAACGATAACCCAAACCCTAACCCTAACCCTAACACTAAACCTTAACCAAAGCAAACACTAACCCTAACCCTAACTCTAATCCTAACCCTCACCCAAACCATAACCCTAACACTAACCCTAACACTAACCCTAACCCAAACCAAACCATAAACCTAACCCTAAACCTAACCCTCACGCAAACCAAACCCTAACTCTAACCCTAACCCTAACCATAACCTAAACACTAATCCTAACACTAACCCTAAACCTAACCCAAACCCAAACCCTAACGTTAACCCTATCCTCACCCTAACACAAACCCTAACCCTAACCCTAAACATAACCCTAAGCCTAACCCTAACCCAAACCCGAACCCTCAAACTAAACCTAAACCTAAACCTAACTCAAACCCTAATCCTAATCCTAATCCTAACCCTAAACCTAACCTAACCCAAACCCTAACACTAACCCTAACCCAAACCGAAACCCTAACCCTAAACCTAACCCTAACCGTAACCCTAAACCTAACCCAAAACCAAATCCTAACCCTAAACCTAACCCTAATCCAAACCCTAACCCTAACCTTAACACATACCAAACCCTAACCGAAACTCAAAACCTAACGCTAACCCTAACCCTAAACCTAACCCTAAGTCAAAGCCTAACTCTAACCCTAACCCTAATCCTAATCCTAAACCAAACCCAAACCCAAACCCGAAACTTAACCCTAACCCTAATCCTAACCCTAACCGAAACCCTAACCCTAACCCTATCCCTAACCCAAACCCTAACCCTAACCCTACCCGAAACCCAAACCGTAACCCTAACCCTAACCTAAACACAACCCTAACACTAACTCTAACATAAAACCTAAACCTAAACCAAACCCAAACCCAAACCCTAACCCTAAACCTAACCCTAACCCTAATCCTCATCCTAAGCCAAATCATAACCCTAACCCTAACCCTAACCCTAACCGAAACCCAAACACTAACCCTAACCCTAACCCTAACCATAACCCTAACCCTAACCCTAAACCAAACCCAAAACCAAACCCTAACTCTAACCCTAACCCTAAACCAAACCCTAACCCCAACCCTAGCCGTAAACCTAACCCAACGCAAACCCTAATCCTAACAATAACCCTAACCCTAACCCGAACCTGAAAACTAACCATAACCCAAAACCTAACCCTAACCCTAACTCGAACCCTAACGCAAATCAAATCCTAATCCTAACCCTAACTGTAACCCTAACCCTAACCCAAACCGTAACTCTAACACTAACCCTAACACTAACCCTAACCCAAACCAAACCCTTACCCTAACACTAAACCTAACCCTCACCCAAACCCAAACCCTAAACCTAACCCTAAACCTAAACCAAAACCAAATCGTAACCCTAAACCTAACCCTAACCCAAACCCTAACCCTAACCCTAACAGTAATTCTAAACCTAACCCTTACCTTAACCCTAACCCAAACCCTAACCCTAAAATTAAATCTAACCCTAACCCTAACCCTAAAACTAAACCTAACCCAAACCCTAACCCTTACCCTAACCCTAACACTAACCCTAACACAAACCAAAACCTAACGGAAACCTAAACCCTAACGCTAACCCTAACCCTAACCCTAAACCTAACCCTAACTCAAACCCTAACTCTAACCCAAACCCTTACGCTAACCCTCGCCCTAAACCTAACCCAAACCCTAACCCTAATCTTAACAATAACCCTAACCCTAACCTGAACCCTAACACTAAACCTAACCCTAACCTAACCCTAACTCTAACCCTAACCCTAATCCTCACCCTAAACCAAATCCAAACCTTAACCTAACCCTAACCCTAACCCAAACCCAAACACTAATCATAACCCTAACCCTAACCCTAACCCTAAGCCTAAAACAAACCCTAATTAAAACCCTAACCCAAACCCAAACCCTAACCCTAACCCTAACCCTAAACCAAACCCAAACCCAAACCCTAACTCTAACCCTAACCCTAACCCAAACCCTAACCCTAACCCTAGCCGTAAACCTAACCCAAACCCAAACCCTAATCCTAACACTAAACTTAACCCTAACCCGAACCCGAACCCTAACCCTAACCCAACCCCTAACCCTAACCCTAACCCAAACCCTAATCCTAGCCCTAACCGTAACACTAACCTTATCCCAAACCAAATTCTAACCCTAATCCTAACCCTAACCGAAACCCAAACCCTAACCCTAACCCAAACCCAAAACCAAAGCCTAACCCTAAACCTAACCCTAAACCAAATCCAAACCCTCACACTATCCCTAAACCTAACCGGAACCCTAACCCTAACCCAAACCCTAAAACTAACTACAAACAAAATTCGAACCCTAACCCATAACCCTAACTATAACACTAACCCTAACACTAACACTCACCCTAACTCTAACCCCAACCCTAACCCAAATTCAAACCGAAACCCTAACCCTAACCCTAAGCCTAACCCAAATCCTAAAACTAACCCAAACCCTAACGCTAAAACTAATCCTCACCCTAACCACAACCCAAACCCTAATCCTAACTCTATTCGAAACACTAACCTTAACCCTAACCCTAAACCAAACACTAAACCTAAACCTAAACCTAACAGTAAACCAAACCCAAACCCTAAACCTAACACTAATACTAAACTTAACTCTAAACCAAACCCAATCCCTAACACTAAACCTAACCCTAAACGAAACCGTAACCCTAACCCTAAACCAAATCCTAACCCTAACCCTAACCCAAACCCTAACCCTAACCCTAACTTTAACTTAACCCTAACCCAAACCCAAAGCCTAAGTCTAACCCTAACACAAACCCTAACTCTAACCCTAATCCTAACCCAAACCAAAACCCAAACCCTAACCCTAAACCTAACCCTAACCCAAACCCTAAACCTAGAACTAACTGTAACCCAAACCCTAACCTTCACCCTAACCCTAACCCTAACCCCAACCCTAAGCCAAACCCTAAGTCAAAACCTAACCCCAACACAATCCCTAACCCTAAACGTAAACCTAACACTAACCCTATCCATAATCCAAACCCTAACACTAACCCTAACCCTAACCCAAACAAAAACCTAACTCTAACCCTAACACTAACCCTAGCCCTAACCCTAACCCTAACCCTAACCCTAACCCAAACCCAAACACTAACCATAACCCTAAACCTAACCCTAACCCTAACACTAAGTCTAAGCCTAAACCAAACCCTAACCCAAAACCTAAACCAAACAAATACCCTAACCCTAACCCTAACCCAAACCCAAACCCAAACCCTAATAATAACCCTAACCCTAACCCTAACCCTAGCCCTAAACCTATCCCAAACCCAAACCCTAATCCTAACACTAACCCTAACCCTAACCCGAAACCAAACCCTAACCATAACCCAAACCCTAACCCTAACCCTAACACTAAACCTAAACCAAAGCAAACACTAACCCTAACCCTAACTCTAATCCTAACCCTCACCCAAACCGTAATCCTAACACTAACCCTAACACTAACCCTAACCCAAACCAAACCCTAAACCTAACCCTAAACCTAACCCTCACGCAAACCCAAACCCTAACTCTAACCCTAACCCTAACCCTAACCTAAACCCTAATCCTAACACTAACCCTAACCTTAACCCTAACCCAAACCTTAACATTAACCCTACCCTCACCCTAACCCAAACCCTAACCCTAAACCTAAATGTAACACTAAGCCTAACCCTAACCCAAACCCGAACCGTATCCCTAAACCTAACCCTAAACCTAACTCAAACCCTAATCCTAATCCTAACCCTAACCCTAAACCTAACCCTAACCCAAAACCTAACCCTAACCCTAACCCAAACCGAAACCCTAACCCTAAACCTAACCCTGACCCTAACCCTAACCCTAACCCTAAACCAAACGCTAAACCTAACCCTATCCCTAACCGAAACCCAAACCCAAACCCTAACCCTAACCCTAACCCTAAACTTAACCCTAACCCTTACCTTAACCCTAACCCAAACCCTAACCCTAAACCTAAATCTAACCCTAACCCTAACCCTAACACTAAACCTAACCCAAACCCTAACCCTTGCCCTAACCCTAACACTAACCCTAACACAAAACAAAACCTAACGGAAACCCAAAACCTAACGCTAAAACTAACCCTAATCCTAAACCTAACCCTAACTCAAACCCTAAATCTAACCCAAACCCTAACCCTAACCCTAGCCCTAAACCTAACCCAAATCCTAACCCTAATCCTAACAATAACCCTAACCCGATCCCGAACCCTAACACTAAACCTAACCCTAACCTAACCCTAACCCTAACCCTAACCCTAATCCTCACCCTAAACCAAATCCAAACCCTATACCTAACCCTAACCCTAACCCAAACCCAAACACTAACCATAACCCTAACCCTAAACCTAACCCTAAGCCTAAAACAAACCCTAATTAAAACCCTAACCCAAACCCAAACCCTAACCCTAACCCTAACCCTAACCCTAAACCAAACCCAAACCCAAACCCTAACTCTAACCCTAACCCTAACCCAAACCCTAACCCTAGCCGTAAACCTAACCCAAACCCAAACCCTAATCCTAACACTAACCTTAACCCTAACCCGAACCCGAACTCTAACCCTAACCCAATCCCTAACCCTAACCCTAATCCAAACCCTTACCCTAGCCCTAACCCTAACACTAAACTTAACCCAAAACCAAATTCTAACCCTAACCCTAACCCTAACCGAAACCCAAACCCTAACCCTTATCCAAACCCAAACCCAAAGCCTAACCCTAAACCTAACCCTAAACCAAATCCAAACCCTCACACTATCCCTAAACCTAACCGGAAACCTAACCCTAACCCAAACCCTAAAACTAACTACAAACCAAACTCGAAACCTAACCCATAACCCTAACTCTAACACTAACCCTAACACTAACACTCACCCTAACTCTAACCCAAACCCTAACCCAAATTCAAACCGAAACCTTAACCCTAACCCTAACCCTAACCAAAACCCTAAAACTAACCCAAACCCTAACGCTAAAACTAATCCTAACCCTAATCACAACCCAAACCCTAACCCTAACTCTATTCGTAACACTAACCTTAACACTAACCCTAAACCTAACACTAAACCTAACCCTAACCCTAACCGAAACCCAAACCCAAACCCTAACCCTAACACTAACCCTAAACTTAACCCTAAACAAAACCCTAACTCTAACCCTAACCCTAAACCAAACCCTAACCCTAACCCTAGCCGTAAACCTAACCCAACCCAAACCCTAATCCTAACAATAACCCTAACCCTAACCCGAACCTGAAAACTAACCATAACCCAAAACCTAACCCTAACCCTAACTCTAACCCTAACGCAAATCAAATACTAACCCTAACCCTAACTGTAACCCTAACCCTAACCCAAACCGTAACTCTAACACTAACCCTCACACTAACCCTAACTCAAACCAAACCCTTACCCTAACCCTAAACCTAACCCTCACCCAAACCCAAACACTAAACCTAACACTAAACCTAACCCTAACCCTAACCGAAACCCAAACGCAAACCCTAACCCTAACACTAACCCTAAACTTAACCCTAAACCAAACCCAATCCCTAAACCTAAACCTAACCCTAAACCAAAGCATAACCCTAAACCTAAACCAAACCCTAACCCTAACCCTAACCCAAACCCTAACCCTAACCCTAACTTTAACTTAACCCTAACCCAAACCCTAAGCCTAAGCCTAACCCTAACACAAACCCTAACGCTAACCCTAATCCTAACCCAAACCCAAACCCAAACTCTAACCCTAAACCTAACCCTAACCCAAACCCTAACCCTAAACCTAACAGTAACCCAAACCCTAACCCTCACCCTAACCCTAACCCTAACCCTAACCCTAACCCTAACCCAAACCCTAAGTCTAAACCTAACCCTAACACAATCCCTAACCCTAAACGTAAACCTAACCCTAACCCTAACCATAATCCAAACCCTAACACTAACCCTAACCGTAAGGCAAACAAAAACCTAACTCTAACCGTAACACTAACCCTAACCCTAACCCTAACCCTAACCCAAACCCAAACACTAACCATAACTCTAAACCTAACCCTAACCCTAACCCTAAGCCTAAGCCTAAACCAAACCCTAACCCAAAACTTAAGCAAACCCAAATCCTAACCCTAAACCTAACCCTAAACCAAACCCAAACCCGAACCCTAATCCTAACCCTAACCATAACCCAAACCCTAACCCTAACCCTAGCCCTAAACCTAACCCAAACCTAAAACCGAATCCTAACACTAACCCTAAACCTAACCCGAACCCAAACCCTAACGATAACCCAAACCCTAACCCTAACCCTAACACTAAACCTTAACCAAAGCAAACACTAACACTAACCCTAACTCTAATCCTAATCCTCACCCAAACCATAACCCTAACACTAACCCTAACCCAAACCAAACCCTAAACCTAACCCTAAACCTAACCCTCACGCAAACCAAACCCTAACTCTAACCCTAACCCTAACCCTAACCTTAACCCTAATCCTAACACTAACGCTAACCCTAAACCAAACCCAAACCCTAACGTTAACCCTACCCTCACCCTAACCCAAACCCTAACCCTAACCCTAAACATAACACTAAGCCTAACCCTAACCCAAACCCGAACCCTCACACTAAACCTAAACCTAAACCTAACTCAAACCCTAATCCTAACACTAGCCCTAACCCTAACCCTAACCCTAACCCAAACCCAAACACGAACCATAACCCTAAACCTAACCCTAACCCTAACCATAAGCCTAAACCTAACCCTAACCCTAACCCTAAGCCTAAGCCTAAACCAAACCCTAACCCAAAACTTAAGCAAACCCAAATCCTAACCCTAACCCTAACCCTAACCCTAAACCAAACCCAAACCCAAACCCTAATCCTATCCCTAACCCTAACCCAAACCCTAACCCTAAACCTAGACCTAAACCTAACCCAAACCCAAACACTAATCCTAACACTAACCCTAACCCTAACCCGAACCCAAACCCTAACGATAACCCAAACCCTAACCCTAACCCTAACACTAAACCTTAACCAAAGCAAACACTAACCCTAACCCTAACTCTAATCCTAACCCTCACCCAAACCATAACCCTAACACTAACCCTAACACTAACCCTAACCCAAACCAAACCATAAACCTAACCCTAAACCTAACCCTCACGCAAACCAAACCCTAACTCTAACCCTAACCCTAACCC
The DNA here is from genome assembly GCA_035773235.1 of Eospalax fontanierii. Classification (NCBI taxonomy): domain Eukaryota; kingdom Metazoa; phylum Chordata; class Mammalia; order Rodentia; family Spalacidae; genus Eospalax; species Eospalax fontanierii. The sequence goes on from CM069539.1 coordinate 76,300,886, forward strand.
TAACCTGAACACTAATCCTAACACTAACCCTAAACCTAACCCAAACCCAAACCCTAACGTTAACCCTACCCTCACCCTAACACAAACCCTAACCCTAACCCTAAACATAACCCTAAGCCTAACCCTAACCCAAACCCGAACCCTCAAACTAAACCTAAACCTAAACCTAACTCAAACCCTAATCCTAATCCTAATCCTAACCCTAAACCTAACCTAACCCAAACCCTAACACTAACCCTAACCCAAACCGAAACCCTAACCCTAAACCTAACCCTAACCGTAACCCTAAACCTAACCCAAACCCAAATCCTAACCCTAAACCTCACCCTAATCCAAACCCTAACCCTAACCTTAACCCATACCAAACCCTAACCGAAACTCAAACCCTAACGCTAACCCTAACCCTAAACCTAACCCTAAGTCAAAGCCTAACTCTAACCCTAACCCTAATCCTAATCCTAAACCAAACCCAAATCCAAACCCTAAACTTAACCCTAACCCTAATCCTAACCCTAACCGAAACCCTAACCCTAACCCTATCCCTAACCCAAACCCCAACCCTAACCCTACCCGAAACCCGAACCGTAACCCTAACCCTAACCTAAACACAACCCTAACACTAACTCTAACATAAAACCTAAACCTAAACCAAACCCAAACCCAAACCCTAACCCTAAACCTAACCCTAACCCTAATCCTCATCCTAAGCCAAATCATAACCCTAACCCTAACCCTAACCCTAACCGAAACCCAAACACTAACCCTAACCCTAACCCTAACCATAACCCTAACCCTAACCCTAAACCAAACCCAAAACCAAACCCTAACTCTAACCCTAACCCTAAACCAAACCCTAACCCCAACCCTAGCCGTAAACCTAACCCAACGCAAACCCTAATCCTAACAATAACCCTAACCCTAACCCGAACCTGAAAACTAACCATAACCCAAAACCTAACCCTAACCCTAACTCGAACCCTAACGCAAATCAAATCCTAATCCTAACCCTAACTGTAACCCTAACCCTAACCCAAACCGTAACTCTAACACTAACCCTAACACTAACCCTAACCCAAACCAAACCCTTACCCTAACACTAAACCTAACCCTCACCCAAACCCAAACCCTAAACCTAACCCTAAACCTAAACCAAAACCAAATCCTAACCCTAAACCTAACCCTAACCCAAACCCTAACCCTAACCCTAACAGTAATTCTAAACCTAACCCTTACCTTAACCCTAACCCAAACCCTAACCCTAAAATTAAATCTAACCCTAACCCTAACCCTAAAACTAAACCTAACCCAAACCCTAACCCTTACCCTAACCCTAACACTAACCCTAACACAAACCAAAACCTAACGGAAACCTAAACCCTAACGCTAACCCTAACCCTAACCCTAAACCTAACCCTAACTCAAACCCTAACTCTAACCCAAACCCTAACGCTAACCCTAGCCCTAAACCTAACCCAAACCCTAACCCTAATCTTAACAATAACCCTAACCCTAACCTGAACCCTAACACTAAACCTAACCCTAACCTAACCCTAACCCTAACCCTAACCCTAATCCTCACCCTAAACCAAATACAAACCTTAACCTAACCCTAACCCTAACCCAAACCCAAACACTAATCATAACCCTAACCCTAACCCTAACCCTAAGCCTAAAACAAACCCTAATTAAAACCCTAACCCAAACCCAAACCCTAACCCTAACCCTAACCCTAAACCAAACCCAAACCCAAACCCTAACTCTAACCCTAACCCTAACCCAAACCCTAACCCTAACCCTAGCCGTAAACCTAACCCAAACCCAAACCCTAATCCTAACCCTAACCCAAACCCGAACCCTCACACTAAACCTAAACCTAAACCTAACTCAAACCCTAATCCTAACACTAACCCTAACCCTAACCCTAACCCTAACCCAAACCCAAACACGAACCATAACCCTAAACCTAACCCTAACCCTAACCATAAGCCTAAACCTAACCCTAACCCTAACCCTAAGCCTAAGCCTAAACCAAACCCTAACCCAAAACTTAAGCAAACCCAAATCCTAACCCTAACCCTAACCCTAACCCTAAACCAAACCCAAACCCAAACCCTAATCCTATCCCTAACCCTAACCCAAACCCTAACCCTAAACCTAGACCTAAACCTAACCCAAACCCAAACACTAATCCTAACACTAACCCTAACCCTAACCCGAACCCAAACCCTAACGATAACCCAAACCCTAACCCTTACCCTAACACTAAACCTTAACCAAAGCAAACACTAACCCTAACCCTAACTCTAATCCTAACCCTCACCCAAACCATAACCCTAACACTAACCCTAACACTAACCCTAACCCAAACCATACCATAAACCTAACCCTAAACCTAACCCTCACGCAAACCAAACCCTAACTCTAACCCTAACCCTAACCCTAACCTAAACACTAACCCTAACCCTAACCCTAACCCTAACCCTAAACCTAACCCTAACCGTAACCCTAAACCTAACCCAAACCCAAATCCTAACCCTAAACCTAACCCTAATCCAAACCCTAACCCTAACCTTAACCCATACCAAACCCTAACCGAAACTCAAACCCTAACGCTAACCCTAACCCTAAACCTAACCCTAAGTCAAAGCCTAACTCTAACCCTAACCCTAATCCTAATCCTAAACCAAACCCAAACCCAAACCCTAAACTTAACCCTAACCCTAATCCTAACCCTAACCGAAACCCTAACCCTAACCCTATCCCTAACCCAAACCCTAACCCTAACCCTACCCGAAACCCAAACCGTAACCCTAACCCTAACCTAAACACAACCCTAACACTAACTCTAACATAAAACCTAAACCTAAACCAAACCCAAACCCAAACCCTAACCCTAAACCTAACCCTAACCCTAATCCTCATCCTAAGCCAAATCATAACCCTAACCCTAACCCTAACCCTAACCGAAACCCAAACACTAACCCTAACCCTAACCCTAACCATAACCCTAACCCTAACCCTAAACCAAACCCAAAACCAAACCCTAACTCTAACCCTAACCCTAAACCAAAACCTAACCCCAACCCTAGCCGTAAACCTAACCCAACGCAAACCCTAATCCTAACAATAACCCTAACCCTAACCCGAACCTGAAAACTAACCATAACCCAAAACCTAACCCTAACCCTAACTGGAACCCTAAGGCAAATCAAATCCTAATCCTAACCCTAGCTGTAACCCTAACCCTAACCCAAACCGTAACTCTAACACTAACCCTAACACTAACCCTAACCCAAACCAAACCCTTACCCTAACACTAAACCTAACCCTCACCCAAACCCAAACCCTAAACCTAACCCTAAACCTAAACCAAAACCAAATCCTAACCCTAAACCTAACCCTAACCCAAACCCTAACCCTAACCCTAACAGTAATTCTAAACCTAACCCTTACCTTAACCCTAACCCAAACCCTAACCATAAAATTAAATCTAACCCTAACCCTAACCCTAAAACTAAACCTAACCCAAACCCTAACCCTTACCCTAACCCTAACACTAACCCTAACACAAACCAAAACCTAACGGAAACCTAAACCCTAACGCTAACCCTAACCCTAACCCTAAACCTAACCCTAACTCAAACCCTAACTCTAACCCAAACCCTAACCCTAACCCTAGCCCTAAACCTAACCCAAACCCTAACCCTAATCTTAACAATAACCCTAACCCTAACCTGAACCCTAACACTAAACCTAACCCTAACCTAACCCTAAACTTAACCCTAAACCAAACCCAATCCCTAACACTAAACCTAACCCTAAACGAAACCGTAACCCTAACCCTAAACCAAATCCTAACCCTAACCCTAACCCAAACCCTAACCCTAACCCTAACTTTAACTTAACCCTAACCCAAACCCAAAGCCTAAGTCTAACCCTAACACAAACCCTAACTCGAACCCTCATTGTAACCCAAACCAAAACCCAAACCCTAACCCTAAACCTAACCCTAACCCAAACCCTAAACCTAGAACTAACTGTAACCCAAACCCTAACCTTCACCCTAACCCTAACCCTAACCCTAACCCTAACCCAAACCCTAAGTCAAAACCTAACCCTAACACAATCCCTAACCCTAAACGTAAACCTAACACTAACCCTATCCATAATCCAAACCCTAACACTAACCCTAACCCTAACCCAAACAAAAACCTAACTCTAACCCTAACACTAACCCTAGCCCTAACCCTAACCCTAACCCTAACTCAAACCCTAAATTTAACCCAAACCCTAACCCTAAACCTAGCCCTAAACCTAACCCAAACCCTAACCCTAATCCTAACAATAACCCTAACCCGATCCCGAACCCTAACACTAAACCTAACCCTAACCTAACCCTAACCCTAACCCTAACCCTAATCCTCACCCTAAACCAAATCCAAACCCTATACCTAACCCTAACCCTAACCCAAACCCAAACACTAAAAATAACCCTAACCCTAAACCTAACCCTAAGCGTAAAACAAACCCTAATTAAAACCCTAACCCAAACCCAAACCCTAACCCTAACCCTAACCCTAAACCAAACCCAAACCCAAACCCTAACCCTAACCCTAACCCTAACCCTAACCCTAACCCTAACCCTAACCCTAACCCGAACCTGAAAACTAACCATAACCCAAAACCTAACCCTAACCCTAACTCGAACCCTAACGCAAATCAAATCCTAATCCTAACCCTAACTGTAACCCTAACCCTAACCCAAACCGTAACTCTAACACTAACCCTAACACTAACCCTAACCCAAACCAAACCCTTACCCTAACACTAAACCTAACCCTCACCCAAACCCAAACCCTAAACCTAACCCTAAATCTAAACCAAAACCAAATCCTAACCCTAAACCTAACCCTAACCCAAACCCTAACCCTAACCCTAACAGTAATTCTAAACCTAACCCTTACCTTAACCCTAACCCAAACCCTAACCCTAAAATTAAATCTAACCCTAACCCTAACCCTAAAACTAAACCTAACCCAAACCCTAACCCTTACCCTAACCCTAACACTAACCCTAACACAAACCAAAACCTAACGGAAACCTAAACCCTAACGCTAACCCTAACCCTAACCCTAAACCTAACCCTAACTCAAACCCTAACTCTAACCCAAACCCTAACGCTAACCCTAGCCCTAAACCTAACCCAAACCCTAACCCTAATCTTAACAATAACCCTAACCCTAACCTGAACCCTAACACTAAACCTAACCCTAACCTAACCCTAACCCTAACCCTAACCCTAATCCTCACCCTAAACCAAATCCAAACCTTAACCTAACCCTAACCCCAACCCAAACCCAAACACTAATCATAACCCTAACCCTAACCCTAACCCTAAGCCTAAAACAAACCCTAATTAAAACCCTAACCCAAACCCAAACCCTAACCCTAACCCTAACCCTAAACCAAACCCAAACCCAAACCCTAACTCTAACCCTAACCCTAACCCAAACCCTAACCCTAACCCTAGCCGTAAACCTAACCCAAACCCAAACCCTAATCCTAACCCTAACCCAAACCCGAACCCTCACACTAAACCTAAACCTAAACCTAACTCAAACCCTAATCCTAACACTAACCCTAACCCTAACCCTAACCCTAACCCAAACCCAAACACGAACCATAACCCTAAACCTAACCCTAACCCTAACCATAAGCCTAAACCTAACCCTAACCCTAACCCTAAGCCTAAGCCTAAACCAAACCCTAACCCAAAACTTAAGCAAACCCAAATCCTAACCCTAACCCTAACCCTAACCCTAAACCAAACCCAAACCCAAACCCTAATCCTATCCCTAACCCTAACCCAAACCCTAACCCTAAACCTAGACCTAAACCTAACCCAAACCCAAACACTAATCCTAACACTAACCCTAACCCTAACCCGAACCCAAACCCTAACGATAACCCAAACCCTAACCCTAACCCTAACACTAAACCTTAACCAAAGCAAACACTAACCCTAACCCTAACTCTAATCCTAACCCTCACCCAAACCATAACCCTAACACTAACCCTAACACTAACCCTAACCCAAACCAAACCATAAACCTAACCCTAAACCTAACCCTCACGCAAACCAAACCCTAACTCTAACCCTAACCCTAACCCTAACCTAAACACTAACCCTAACCCTAACCCTAACCCTAACCCTAAACCTAACCCTAACCGTAACCCTAAACCTAACCCAAACCCAAATCCTAACCCTAAACCTAACCCTAATCCAAACCCTAACCCTAACCTTAACCCATACCAAACCCTAACCGAAACTCAAACCCTAACGCTAACCCTAACCCTAAACCTAACCCTAAGTCAAAGCCTAACTCTAACCCTAACCCTAATCCTAATCCTATACCAAACCCAACCCCAAACCCTAACCTTAACCCTAACCCTAATCCTAACCCTAACCGAAACCCTAACCCTAACCCTATCCCTAACCCAAACCCTAACCCTAACCCTACCCGAAACCCAAACCGTAACCCTAACCCTAACCTAAACACAACCCTAACACTAACTCTAACATAAAACCTAAACCTAAACCAAACCCAAACCCAAACCCTAACCCTAAACCTAACCCTAACCCTAATCCTCATCCTAAGCCAAATCATAACCCTAACCCTAACCCTAACCCTAACCGAAACCCAAACACTAACCCTAACCCTAACCCTAACCATAACCCTAACCCTAACCCTAAACCAAACCCAAAACCAAACCCTAACTCTAACCCTAACCCTAAACCAAAACCTAACCCCAACCCTAGCCGTAAACCTAACCCAACGCAAACCCTAATCCTAACAATAACCCTAACCCTAACCCGAACCTGAAAACTAACCATAACCCAAAACCTAACCCTAACCCTAACTCGAACCCTAAGGCAAATCAAATCCTAATCCTAACCCTAGCTGTAACCCTAACCCTAACCCAAACCGTAACTCTAACACTAACCCTAACACTAACCCTAACCCAAACCAAACCCTTACCCTAACACTAAACCTAACCCTCACCCAAACCCAAACCCTAAACCTAACCCTAAACCTAAACCAAAACCAAATCCTAACCCTAAACCTAACCCTAACCCAAACCCTAACCCTAACCCTAACAGTAATTCTAAACCTAACCCTTACCTTAACCCTAACCCAAACCCTAACCATAAAATTAAATCTAACCCTAACCCTAACCCTAAAACTAAACCTAACCCAAACCCTAACCCTTACCCTAACCCTAACACTAACCCTAACACAAACCAAAACCTAACGGAAACCTAAACCCTAACGCTAACCCTAACCCTAACCCTAAACCTAACCCTAACTCAAACCCTAACTCTAACCCAAACCCTAACCCTAACCCTAGCCCTAAACCTAACCCAAACCCTAACCCTAATCTTAACAATAACCCTAACCCTAACCTGAACCCTAACACTAAACCTAACCCTAACCTAACCCTAAACTTAACCCTAAACCAAACCCAATCCCTAACACTAAACCTAACCCTAAACGAAACCGTAACCCTAACCCTAAACCAAATCCTAACCCTAACCCTAACCCAAACCCTAACCCTAACCCTAACTTTAACTTAACCCTAACCCAAACCCAAAGCCTAAGTCTAACCCTAACACAAACCCTAACTCGAACCCTAATTCTAACCCAAACCAAAACCCAAACCCTAACCCTAAACCTAACCCTAACCCAAACCCTAAACCTAGAACTAACTGTAACCCAAACCCTAACCTTCACCCTAACCCTAACCCTAACCCTAACCCTAACCCAAACCCTAAGTCAAAACCTAACCCTAACACAATCCCTAACCCTAAACGTAAACCTAACACTAACCCTATCCATAATCCAAACCCTAACACTAACCCTAACCCTAACCCAAACAAAAACCTAACTCTAACCCTAACACTAACCCTAGCCCTAACCCTAACCCTAACCCTAACTCAAACCCTAAATTTAACCCAAACCCTAACCCTAAACCTAGCCCTGAACCTAACCCAAACCCTAACCCTAATCCTAACAATAACCCTAACCCGATCCCGAACCCTAACACTAAACCTAACCCTAACCTAACCCTAACCCTAACCCTAACCCTAATCCTCACCCTAAACCAAATCCAAACCCTATACCTAACCCTAACCCAAACCCAAACCCAAACACTAAAAATAACCCTAACCCTAAACCTAACCCTAAGCCTAAAACAAACCCTAATTAAAACCCTAACCCAAACCCAAACCCTAACCCTAACCCTAACCCTAAACCAAACCCAAACCCAAACCCTAACTCTAACCCTAACCCTAACCCAAACCCTAACCCTAGCCGTAAACCTAACCCAAACCCAAACCCTAATCCTAACACTAACCTTAACCCTAACCCGAACCCGAACTCTAATCCTAACCCAATCCCTAACCCTAACCCTAATCCAAACCCTTACCCTAGCCCTAACCCTAACACTAAACTTAACCCAAAACCAAATTCTAACCCTAACCCTAACCCTAACCGAAACCCAAACCCTAACCCTTATCCAAACCCAAACCCAAAGCCTAACCCTAAACCTAAACCTAAACCAAATCCAAACCCTCACACTATCCCTAAACCTAACCGGAAACCTAACCCTAACCCAAACCCTAAAACTAACTACAAACCAAACTCGAACCCTAACCCATAACCCTAACTCTAACACTAACCCTAACACTAACACTCACCCTAACTCTAACCCAAACCCTAACCCAAATTCAAACCGAAACCTTAACCCTAACCCTAACCCTAACCAAAACCCTAAAACTAACCCAAACCCTAACGCTAAAACTAATCCTAACCCTAACCACAACCCAAAACCTAACCCTAACACTATTCGTAACACTAACCTTAACACTAACCCTAAACCTAACACTAAACCTAACCCTAACCCTAACCGAAACCCAAACCCAAACCCTAACCCTAACACTAACCCTAAACTTAACCCTAAACAAAACCCTAACTCTAACCCTAACCCTAAACCAAACCCTAACCCTAACCCTAGCCGTAAACCTAACCCAACCCAAACCCTAATCCTAACAATAACCCTAACCCTAACCCGAACCTGGAAACTAACCATAACCCAAAACCTAAACCTAACCCTAACTCTAACCCTAACGCAAATCAAATACTAACCCTAACCCTAACTGTAACCCTAACCCTAACCCAAACCGTAACTCTAACACTAACCCTAACACTAACCCTAACTCAAACCAAACCCTTACCCTAACCCTAAACCTAACCCTCACCCAAACCCAAACCCTAAACCTAACACTAAACCTAACCCTAACCCTAACCGAAACCCAAACCCAAACCCTAACCCTAACACTAACCCTAAACTTAACCCTAAACCAAACCCAATCCCTAAACCTAAACCTAACCCTAAACCAAAGCATAACCCTAAACCTAAACCAAACCCTAACCCTAACCCTAACCCAAACCCTAACCCTAACCCTAACTTTAACTTAACCCTAACCCAAACCCTAAGCCTAAGCCTAACCCTAACACAAACCCTAACGCTAACCCTAATCCTAACCCAAACCCAAACCCAAACTCTAACCCTAAACCTAACCCTAACCCAAACCCTAACCCTAACCCTAACAGTAACCCAAACCCTAATCCTCACCCTAACCCTAACCCTAACCCTAACCCTAACCCAAACCCTAAGTCTAAACCTAACCCTAACACAATCCCTAACCCTAAACGTAAACCTAACCCTAACCCTAACCATAATCCAAACCCTAACACTAACCCTAACCCTAAGGCAAACAAAAACCTAACTCTAACCGTAACACTAACCCTAACTCTAATCCTAACCCTAACCCAAACATAAACACTAACCATAACTCTAAACCAAACCCTAACCCTAACCCTAAGCCTAAGCCTAAACCAAACCCTAACCCAAAACTTAAGCAAACCCAAATCCTAACCCTAAACCTAACCCTAAACCAAACCCAAACCCGAACCCTAATCCCATCCCTTACCATAACCCTAACCCTAACCCTAACCCCAGCCCTAAACCTAACCCAAACCCAAAACCGAATCCTAACACTAACCCTAAACCTAACCCGAACCCAAACCCTAACGATAACCCAAACCCTAACACTAACCCTAACACTAAACCTTAACCAAAGCAAACACTAACGCTAACCCTAACTCTAATCCTAATCCTCACCCAAACCATAACCCTAACACTAACCCTAACCCAAACCAAACCCTAAACCTAACCCTAAACCTAACCCTCACGCAAACCAAACCCTAACTCTAACCCTAATCCTAACCCTAACCTAAACCCTAATCCTAACACTAACGCTAACCCTAAACCAAACCCAAACCCTAACGTTAACCCTACCCTCACCCTAACCCAAACCCTAACCCTAAACCTAAACATAACCCTAAGCCTAACCCTAACCCAAACCCGAACCCTCACACTAAACCTAAACCTAAACCTAACTCAAACCCTAATCCTAACACTAACCCTAACCCTAACCCTAACCCTAACCCAAACCCAAACACGAACCATAACCCTAAACCTAACCCTAACCCTAACCATAAGCCTAAACCTAACCCTAACCCTAACCCTAAGCCTAAGCCTAAACCAAACCCTAACCCAAAACTTAAGCAAACCCAAATCCTAACCCTAACCCTAACCCTAACCCTAAACCAAACCCAAACCCAAACCCTAATCCTATCCCTAACCCTAACCCAAACCCTAACCCTAAACCTAGACCTAAACCTAACCCAAACCCAAACACTAATCCTAACACTAACCCTAACCCTAACCCGAACCCAAACCCTAACGATAACCCAAACCCTAACCCTAACCCTAACACTAAACCTTAACCAAAGCAAACACTAACCCTAACCCTAACTCTAATCCTAACCCTCACCCAAACCATAACCCTAACACTAACCCTAACACTAACCCTAACCCAAACCAAACCATAAACCTAACCCTAAACCTAACCCTCACGCAAACCAAACCCTAACTCTAACCCTAACCCTAACCCTAACCTGAACACTAATCCTAACACTAACCCTAAACCTAACCCAAACCCAAACCCTAACGTTAACCCTACCCTCACCCTAACACAAACCCTAACCCTAACCCTAAACATAACCCTAAGCCTAACCCTAACCCAAACCCGAACCCTCAAACTAAACCTAAACCTAAACCTAACTCAAACCCTAATCCTAATCCTAATCCTAACCCTAAACCTAACCTAACCCAAACCCTAACACTAACCCTAACCCAAACCGAAACCCTAACCCTAAACCTAACCCTAACCGTAACCCTAAACCTAACCCAAACCCAAATCCTAACCCTAAACCTCACCCTAATCCAAACCCTAACCCTAACCTTAACCCATACCAAACCCTAACCGAAACTCAAACCCTAACGCTAACCCTAACCCTAAACCTAACCCTAAGTCAAAGCCTAACTCTTACCCTAACCCTAATCCTAATCCTAAACCAAACCCAAACCCAAACCCTAAACTTAACCCTAACCCTAATCCTAACCCTAACCGAAACCCTAACCCTAACCCTATCCCTAACCCAAACCCTAACCCTAACCCTACCCGAAACCCAAACCGTAACCCTAACCCTAACCTAAACACAACCCTAACACTAACTCTAACATAAAACCTAAACCTAAACCAAACCCAAACCCAAACCCTAACCCTAAACCTAACCCTAACCCTAATCCTCATCCTAAGCCAAATCATAACCCTAACCCTAACCCTAACCCTAACCGAAACCCAAACACTAACCCTAACCCTAACCCTAACCATAACCCTAACCCTAACCCTAAACCAAACCCAAAACCAAACCCTACCTCTAACCCTAACCCTAAACCAAAACCTAACCCCAACCCTAGCCGTAAACCTAACCCAACGCAAACCCTAATCCTAACAATAACCCTAACCCTAACCCGAACCTGAAAACTAACCATAACCCAAAACCTAACCCTAACCCTAACTCGAACCCTAACGCAAATCAAATCCTAATCCTAACCCTAACTGTAACCCTAACCCTAACCCAAACCGTAACTCTAACACTAACCCTAACACTAACCCTAACCCAAACCAAACCCTTACCCTAACACTAAACCTAACCCTCACCCAAACCCAAACCCTAAACCTAACCCTAAACCTAAACCAAAACCAAATCCTAACCCTAAACCTAACCCTAACCCAAACCCTAACCCTAACCCTAACAGTAATTCTAAACCTAACCCTTACCTTAACCCTAACCCAAACCCTAACCATAAAATTAAATCTAACCCTAACCCTAACCCTAAAACTAAACCTAACCCAAACCCTAACCCTTACCCTAACCCTAACACTAACCCTAACACAAACCAAAACCTAACGGAAACCTAAACCCTAACGCTAACCCTAACCCTAACCCTAAACCTAACCCTAACTCAAACCCTAACTCTAACCCAAACCTTAACCCTAACCCTAGCCCTAAACCTAACCCAAACCCTAACCCTAATCTTAACAATAACCCTAACCCTAACCTGAACCCTAACACTAAACCTAACCCTAACCTAACCCTAACCCTAATCCTCACCCTAAACCAAATCCAAACCCTAAACCTAACCCTAACCCTAACCCAAACCCAAACACTAACCCTAACCCTAACCCGTACCCAAACCCTAACCATAACCCAATCCCTAACCCTAACACTAAAACTAAACCAAAGCAAACACTAACGGGAACCCTGACTCTAATCCTAACCCTCACCCAAACCGTAACCCTAACACTAACCCTAACACTAACCCTAACCCAAACCAAACCCTAAACCTAACCCTAAACCTAACCCTCACGCAAACCCAAACCCTAACTCTAACCCTAAGCCTAACCCTAACCTAAACCCTAATCCTAACCCTAACACAATCCCTAACCCTAAACGTAAACCTAACCCTAACCCTAACCATAATCCAAACCCTAACACTAACCCTATCCCTAACCCAAACAAAAACCTAACTCTAACCCTAACACTAACCCTAACCCTAACCCTAACCCTAAGCCTAACCCAAACCCTAACCCTAACCCAAACAGTAAATCAAAACCTAACCCTAACCCTAACCCTAACCCTAACCCAAACATTAACCCTAACCCTAAACCTAACCCAAGCCCTAACTATAAACCTAACCCTAACAGTAACCCAAAACCTAACCCTACCCCTAACCCTAACCCTAAACCTAACTCTAACCCTAACCCTAACCCAAACCCAAACACTAACCCTAACCCTAACCCTAACCCAAACCCAAAACCTAATCCTAAACCTAACCCTAACCCTAACCCTAAGCCTAAAACAAACCCTAATCCAAACCCTAACCCAAACCCAAACCCTAACCCTAACCCTAACCCTAAACTAAACACAAACCCAAACCCTAACTCTAAGCCTAACCCTAACCCAAACACTAACCCTAACCCTATCCGTAATCCTAACCCAAACCCAAACCCTAATCCTAACACTAACCCTAACCCTAACCCGAACCCGACCCCGAACCCTAACCATAACCCAAACCTAACCCTAACCCTAACTCTAACCCTAACGCAAATCAAATCCTAACCCTAACCCTAACTCTAACCCTAACCCTAACCCAAACCGTAATTCTAACACTAATCCTAACACTAACCCTAACCCAAACCAAACCCTTACCCTAACCCTAAACCTAACCCTAATCCTCACCCTAAACCAAATCCTAACCCTAACCCTAACCCTAACCCTAACCCTAACCCAAACCCAAACACTAACCTTAACCCTAACCCTAACCCTAAACCTAAGCCTAAAACAAACCCTAATCCAAACCCTAACCCAAACCCAAACCCTAACCCTAACCCTAACCCTAAACCAAACACAAACCCAAACCCTAACTCTAAGCCTAACCCTAACACAAACACTAACCATAACCCTATCTGTAAACCTAACCCAAACCCAAACCCTAATCCTAACACTAACCCTAACCCTAACCCGAACCCGAACCCGAACCCTAACCATAACCCAAAACCTAACCCTAACCCTAACTCTAACCCTAACGCAAATCAAATCCTAACCCTAACCCTAACTCTAACACTAATCCTAACCCAAACCGTAACTCTAACACTAATCCTAACACTAACCCTAACCCAAACCAAACCCTTACCCTAACCCTAAACCTAACCCTAATCCAAACCCTAACCCTACCCCTAACCCATACAAAATCCTAACCGAAACCCAAAGCCTAACGCTAACCCTAACCCTAAACCTATCCCTAAGTCAAAGCCTAACCCTAACCCTAACCCTAATCTTAATCCTAAACCAAACCCAAACCCAAAACCTAAACTTAATCCTAACCCTAATCGTAACCCTAACCCAAACCCTAACCCTAACCCTATCCCTAACCCAAAACCTAACCCTAACCCTACCCGAAACCCAAACAGTAACCCTAACCCTAACCCAAACACAACCCTAACTCTAACTCTAAACCAAAACCTAAACCTAAACCAAACCCAAACCCAAACCATAACCCTAAACCTAAACCTAATCCAAACCCTAACCCTAACGCTAACCCATACCAAACCCTAACCGAAACTCAAACCCTAATGCTAACCCTAAACCTATCCCTAAACCTAACCCTAACCGTAAGCGGAAACCTAACCCTAACCCTAAACCTAACCCTAAACCTAACTCAAACCCTAATCCTAAACCTAACCCTAACCCTAACCCTAACCCTAACCCTAACCCAAACCCTAACCCTAATACTAACACTAACCCTAACCCTAACCCGTACCCAAACCCTAACCATAACCCAATCCCTAACCCTAACACTAAAACTAAACCAAAGCAAACACTAACGGGAACCCTGACTCTAATCCTAACCCTCACCCAAACCGTAACCCTAACACTAACCCTAACACTAACCCTAACCCAAACCAAACCCTAAACCTAACCCTAAACCTAACCCTCACGCAAACCCAAACCCTAACTCTAACCCTAAGCCTAACCCTAACCTAAACCCTAATCCTAACCCTAACACAATCCCTAACCCTAAACGTAAACCTAACCCTAACCCTAACCATAATCCAAACCCTAACACTAACCCTAACCCTAACCCAAACAAAAACCTAACTCTAACCCTAACACTAACCCTAACCCTAACCCTAACCCTAAGCCTAACCCAAACCCAAACACTAACCCTAACCCTAAACCTACCCCTAACTCTAACACTAAGCCTAAGCTTAAACCAAACCCTAAAGCAAACACTAAACCAAACCCAAACCCTAACCCTAACCCTAACCCTAACCCTAACCCGAGCCCTAACCCCAAACCAAACCCTAACCCTAACCCTAAGCCTAACCCTAACCCTAACCCAAACCCAAACCCTAACCCTTACCCTAACCCTAACCCAAACCCTTACCCTAACCTTAGCCCTAAACCTAACCCAAACCCAAACCCTAATCCTAACACTAACCCTAACCCTAATACGAACCCAAACCCTAACCATAGCCCAAACCCTAACCCTAACCCTAACACTAAACCTAAACCAAAGTAAACACTAACCCTAACCCTAACTCTAACCCTAACCCTCACCCAAACCGTAACGCTAACACTAACCCTAACACTAACCCAAACCAAACCCTAAACCTAACCCTAAACCTAACCCTCACGCAAACCCAAACCCTAACTCTAACCCTAACCCTAA
Source organism: Eospalax fontanierii (assembly GCA_035773235.1). NCBI lineage: Eukaryota > Metazoa > Chordata > Mammalia > Rodentia > Spalacidae > Eospalax > Eospalax fontanierii. The sequence continues at coordinate 76,316,654 of CM069539.1, forward strand.
CCCTAACCTAAACCCTAATCCTAACCCTAACGCAAACCCAAACCCTAACGTTAACCCTACCCTCACCCTAACGCAAACCCTAACCCTAACCCTAAACATAACCCTAAGCCTAACCCTAACCCAAACCCCAACCCTAACCCTAAACCTAACCCTAAACCTAACTCAAACCCTAATCCTAATCCTAACCCTACCCTAAATCTAACCCTAACCCAAATCCTAACCCCAACCCTAACCCAAACCGAAACCCTAACCCTAAACCTAACCCTAACCGTAAACCTAACCCTAACCCAAACCCAAATCCTAACCCTAAACCTAACCCTAATCCAAACCCTAACCCTAACCCTAACCCATACCAAACCCTAACCGAAACTCAAAGCCTAACGCTAACCCTAACCCTAAACCTAACCCTAAGTCAAAGCCTAACCCTAACCCTAACCCTAATCCTAATCCTAAACCAAACCCAAACCAGAAACCTAAACTTAATCCTAACCCTAATCCTAACCCTAACCCAAACCCTAACCCTAACCCTATCCCTAACCCAAAACCTAACCCTAACCCTACCCGAAACCCAAACAGTAACCCTAACCCTAACCCAAACACAACCCTAACACTAACTCTAACCCAAAACCTAAACCTAAACCAAACCCAAACCCAAACCCTAACCCTAAACCTAAACCTAATCCAAACCCTAACCCTAACCCTAACCCTTACCAAACCCTAACCGAAACTCAAACCCTAATGCTAACCCTAAACCTATCCCTAAACCTAACCCTAACCGTAAGCCTAAACCTAACCCAAACCAGAACCCTAACCGTAACTCAAACCCAAACCCTAATCCTAAACCTAACCCTAACCCAAACCTTAACCCTAACCCAAACAGTAACCCAAAACCTAACCCTAACCCTAACCCTAACCCTAACCCAAACATTAACCCTAACCCTAAACCTAACCCAAGCCCTAACTATAAACCTAACCCTAACAGTAACCCAAAACCTGACCCTACCACTAACCCTAACCCTAACCCTAACTCTAACCCTAACCCTAACCCTAATCCTCACCCTAAACCAAATCCTAACCCTAACCCTAACCCTAACCCTAACCCTAACCCAAACCCAAACACTAACCCTAACCCTAACCCTAACCCTAACCCTAAGCCTAAAACAAACCCTAATCCAAACCCTAACCCAAACCCAAACCCTAACCCTAACCCTAACCCTAAAAAAAACACAAACCCAAACCCTAACTCTAAGCCTAAACCTAACCCAAACACTAACCCTAACCCTATCCGTAAACCTAACCAAAACCCAAACCTTAATCCTAACACTAACACTAACCCTAACCCTAACCCGAACCCAATCCCTAAACATAACCCAATCCCTAACCCTAACACTAAAACTAAACCAAAGCAAACACTAACCGTAACCCTGACTCTAACCCTAACCCTCACCCAAACCGTAACCCTAACACTAACCCTAACACTAACCCTAACCCAAACCAAACCCTAAACCTAACCCTAAACCTAACCCTCACGCAAACCCAAACCCTAACTTTAACCCTAAGCCTAACCCTAACCTAAACCCTAATCCTAACCCTAACACAATCCCTAACCCTAAACGTAAACCTAACCCTAACCCTAACCATAATCCAAACCCTAACACTAACCCTAACCCTAACCCAAACAAGAACCTAACTCTAACCCTAACCCTAACCCTAAGCCTAACCCAAACCCAAACACTAACCCTAACCCTAAACCTACCCCTAACCCTAACACTAAGCCTAAGCCTAAACCAAACCCTAAAGCAAACACTAAACCAAACCCAAACCCTAACCCTAAACCTAACCCTAACCCAAACACAAACCCAAACCCAAACCCTAACCCTAACCATAACCCTAACCCAAACACTTATCCTAACCCTAGCCCTAAACCTAACCCAAACCCAAACCCTAATCCTAACACTAACCCTAACCCTAACCCGAACCCAAACCCTAACCATAGCCCAAACCCTAACCCGAACCCTAACACTAAACCTAAACCAAAGTAAACCCTAACCCTAACCCTAACTCTAACACTAACCCTCACCCAAACCGTAACGCTAACACTAACCCTAACACTAACCCTAACCCAAACCAAACCCTAAACCTAACCCTAAACCTAACCCTCACGCAAACCCAAACCCTAACTCTAACCCTAACCCTAACCTAAACCCTAATCCTAACACTAACCCTAACCCTAACGCAATCCCAAACCCTAACGTTAACCCTACCCTCACCCTAACGCAAACCCTAACCCTAACCCTAAACATAACCCTAGCCTAACCCTAACCCAAAACCGAACCCTAACCCTAAACCTAACCCTAAACCTAACTCAAACCCTAATCCTAATACTAACCCTAACCCTAAACCTAACCCTAACCCAAACCCTTACCCTAACCCTAACCCAAACCGAAACCCTAACCGTAAACCTAACCCTAACCCAAACCCAAATCCTAACCCTAAACCTAACCCTAATCCAAACCCTAACCCTAACCCTAACCCATACCAAACCCTAACCGAAACTCAAAGCCTAACGCTAACCCTAACCCTAAACCTAACCCTAAGTCAAAGCCTAACCCTAACCCTAACCCTAATCCTAATCCTAAACCAAACCCAATCCCGAAACCTAAACTTAATCCTAACCCTAATCCTAACCCTAACCCAAACCCTAACCCTAACCCTATCCCTAAACCAAAACCTAACCCTAACCCTACCCGAAACCCAAACAGTAACCCTAACCCTAACCCAAACACAACCCTAACACTAACTCTAACCCAAAACGTAAACCTAAACCAAACCCAAACCCAAACCCTAACCCTAAACCTAAACCTAATCCAAACCCTAACCCTAACCCTAACCCATACCAAACCCTAACCGAAACTCAAACCCTAATGCTAACCCTAAACCTATCCCTAAACCTAACCCTAACCGTAAGCCTAAACCTAACCCAAACCAGAACCCTAACCGAAACTCAAACCCTAATGATAACCCTAAACGTATCCCTAAACCTAACCCTAACCGTAAGCCTAAACCTAACCCAAACCAGAACCCTAACCGTAACTCAAACTCAAACCCTAATCCTAAACCTAACCCTAACCCAAACCCTAATCCTAACCCAAACAGTAACCCAAAACCTAACCCTAACCCTAACCCTAACCCTAACCCAAACATTAACCCTAACCCTAAACATAACCCAAGCCCTAACTATAAACCTAATCCTAACAGTAACCCAAAACCTAACCCTATCACTAACCCAAACCCTAACTCTAACTCTAACCCTAACCCTAACCCTAACCCTAATCCTCACCCTAAACCAAATACTAACCCTAACCCTAACCCTAACCCTAACCCTAACCCAAACCCAAACACTAACCCTAACCCTAACCCAACCCTAACCCTAAGCCTAAAACAAACCCTAATCCAAACCCTACACCAAACCCAAACCCTAACCCTAACCCTAACCCTAAACCAAACCCTAACTCTAAGCCTAACCCTAACCCAAACACTAGCCCTAACCCTATCCGTAAACCTAACCCAAACCCAAACCCTAATCCTAACACTAACCCTAACCCTAACCTGAACCCGAACCCGAACCCTAACCATAACCCAAAACCTAACCCTAACCCTAACTCTAACCCTAACGCAAATCAAACCCTAACCCTAACCCTAACTCTAACCCTAACCCTAACCCAAACCGTAACTGTAACACTAATCCTAACACTAACCCTAACCCAAACCAAACCCTTACCCTTACCCTAAACCCAACCCTAATCCAAACCCAAACCCTAACCCTAACCCTAAACCTAAACCAAACCCAAATCCTAACCCTAAACCTAAACCTAAACCAAACCCAAATCCTAACCCTAAACCTAACCCTAACCCTAACCCTAACACTAAACCTAACCCAAACCCTAACCCTTACCCTAACCCTAACACTAACCCTAACACAAACCAAACCCTAACGGAAACCCAAAACCTAACGCTAACCCTAACCCTAACCCTAAACCTAACCCTAACTCAAACCCTAACTCTAACCCTAACCCGAAACGTAATCCTAAACCTAACCCAAACCCAAACCCTAAACTTAAGCCTAACACAAACACAACCCTAACACTAACTCTAACCCAAACCCTAACCCTAAACCTAGCCCTAAACCTAACCCAAACCCAAACACTAATCCTAACACTAACCCTAACCCTAACCCGAACCCAAACCCTAACCATAGCCCAAACCCTAACCCTAACCCTAACACTAAACCTAAACCAAAGTAAACACTAACCCTAACCCTAACTCTAACCCTAACCCTCACCCAAACCATAACGCTAACACTAACCATAACACTAACCCAAACCCAAACCAAACCCTAAACCTAACCCTAAACCTAACCCTCACGCAAACCCAAACCCTAACTCTAACCCTAACCCTAACCATAACCTAAACGCTAATCCTAACACTAACCCTAACCCTAACCCAAACCCAAACCCTAACGTTAACCCTACCCTCACCCTAACGCAAACCCTAACCCTAACCCTAAACATAACCCTAAGCCTAACCCTAACCCAAACCAGAACCCTAACCCTAAACCTAACCCTAAACCTAACTCAAACCCTAATCCTAATCCTAACCCTAACCCTAACCCTAACCCTAACCCTAACCCAAACCCTAACCCTAACCCTAACCCGAACCCAAACCCTAACCATAACCCAATCCCTAACCCTAACACTAAAACTAAACGAAAGCAAACACTAACCGTAACCCTGACTCTAACCCTAACCCTCACCCAAACCGTAACCCTAACACTAACCTAACACTAACCCTAACCCAAACCAAACCCTAAACCTAACCCTAAACCTAACCCTCACGCAAACCCAAACCCTAACTCTAACCCTAAGCCTAACCCTAACCTAAACCCTAATCCTAACCCTAACACAATCCCTAACCCTAAACGTAAACCTAACCCTAACCCTAAACATAATCCAAACCCTAACACTAACCCTAACCCAAACAAAAACCTAACTCTAACCCTAACACTAACCCTAACCCTAACCCTAACCCTAACCCTAACCCTAAGCCTAACCCAAACCCAAACACTAACCCTAACCCTAAACCTACCCCTAACCCTAACACTAAGCCTAAGCCTAAATCAAACCCTAAAGCAAACACTAAACCAAACCCAAACCCTAACCCTAACCCCAACCCTAACCCAAACCCAAACCCAAACCCAAACCCTAACCTTAACCCTAACCCTAACCCAAACCCTTACCCTAACCCTAGCCCTAAACCTAACCCAAACCCAAACCCAAACCCTAATCCTAACACTAACCCTAACCCTAACCCGAACACAAACCCTAAGCATAGACCAAACCCTAACCCTAACCCTAACACTAAACCTAAACCAAAGTAAACACTAACCCTAACCCTAACTCTAACCCTAACCCTCACCCAAACCGTAACGCTAACACTAACCCTAACCCAAACCAAACCCTAAACCTAACCCTAAACCTAACCCTCACGCAAACCCAAACCCTAACTCTAACCCAAACCCTAACCCTAACCTAAACCCTAATCCTAACACTAACCCTAACCCTAACGCAAACCCAAACCCTAAAGTTAACCATATCCTCACCCTAACGCAAACCCTAACCCTAACCCTAAACATAACCCTAAGCCTAACCCTAACCCAAACCCGAACCCTAACCCTAAACCTAACCCTAAACCTAACTCAAACCCTAATCCTAATCCTAACCCTAACCCTAAACCTAACCCTAACCCAAACCCTAACCCTAAACCTAACCCAAACTGAAACCCTAACCCTAAACCTAACCCTAACCGTAAACCTAACCCTAACCCAAACCCAAATCCTAACCCTAAACCTAACCCTAATCCAAACCCTAACCCTAACCCTAACCCATACCAAACCCTAACCGAAACTCAAAGCCTAACGCTAACCCTAACCCTAAACCTAACCCTAAGTCAAAGCCTAACCCTAACCCTAACCCTAATCCTAATCCTAAACCAAACCCAAACCCGAAACCTAAACTTAATCCTAACCGTAATTCTAACCCTAACCCAAACCCTAACCCTAACCCTATCCCTAACCCAAAACCTAACCCTAACCCTACCCGAAACCCAAACAGTAACCCTAACCCTAATCCAAACACAACCCTAACACTAACTCTAACCCAAAACCTAAACCTAAACCAAACCCAAACCCAAACCCTAACCCTAAACCTAAACCTAATCCAAACCCTAACCCTAACCCTAACCCATACCAAACCCTATCCGAAACTCAAACCCTAATGCTAACCCTAAACCTATCCCTAAACCTAACCCTAACCGTAAGCGGAAACCTAACCCTAACCCTAAACCTAACCCTAAACCTAACTCAAACCCTAATCCTAATCCTAACCCTAACCCTAACCCTAACCCTAACCCTAACCCTAACCCTAACCCAAACCCTAACCCTAATACTAACACTAACCCTAACCCTAACCCGAACCCAAACCCTAACCATAACCCAATCCCTAACCCTAACCCTAAAACTAAACCAAAGCAAACACTAACGGGAACCCTGACTCTAATCCTAACCCTCACCCAAACCGTAACCCTAACACTAACCCTAACACTAACCCTAACCCAAACCAAACCCTAAACCTAACCCTAAACCTAAACCTCACGCAAACCCAAACCCTAACTCTAACCCTAAGCCTAACCCTTACCTAAACCCTAATCCTAACCCTAACACAATCCCTAACCCTAAACGTAAACCTAACCCTAACCCTAACCATAATCCAAACCCTAACACTAACCCTAACCCTAACCCAAACAAAAACCTAACTCTAACCCTAACACTAACCCTAACCCTAACCCTAACCCTAAGCCTAACCCAAACCCAAACACTAACCCTAACCCTAAACCTACCCCTAACTCTAACACTAAGCCTAAGCTTAAACCAAACCCTAAAGCAAACACTAAACCAAACCCAAACCCTAACCCTAACCCTAACCCTAACCCTAACCCTAACCCTAACCCTAAACCAAACCCTAACCCTAACCCTAACCCTAAACCTAACCCTTACCCTAACCCTAGCCCTAAACCTAACCCTAACCCTAACCCAAACCCTTACCCTAACCCTAGCCCTAAACCTAACCCAAACCCAAACCCTAATCCTAACACTAACCCTAACCCTAATACGAACCCAAACCCTAACCATAGCCCAAACCCTAACCCTAACCCTAACACTAAACCTAAACCAAAGTAAACACTAACCCTAACCCTAACTCTAACCCTAACCCTCACCCAAACCGTAACGCTAACACTAACCCTAACACTAACCCTAACCCAAATCAAACCCTAAACCTAACCCTAAACCTAACCCTCACGCAAACCCAAACCCTAACTCTAACCCTAACCTAAACCCTAATCCTAACACTAACCCTAACCCTAACGCAAACCCAAACCCTAACGTTAACCCTACCCTCACCCTAACGCAAACCCTAACCCTAACCCTAAACATAACCCTAGCCTAACCCTAACCCAAACCCGAACCATAACCCTAAACCTAACCCTAAACCTAACTCAAACCCTAATCCTAATACTAACCTTAACCCTAAACCTAACCCTAACCCAAACCCTTACCCTAACCCTAACCCTAACCCAAACCGAAACCCTAACCCTAAACCTAATCCTAACCGTAAACCTAACCCTAACCCAAACCCAAATCCTAACCCTAAACCTAACCCTAATCCAAACCCTAACCCTAACCCTAACCCATACCAAACCCTAACCGAAACTCAAAGCCTAACGCTAACCCTAACCCTAAACCTAACCCTAAGTCAAAGCCTAACCCTAACCCTAACCCTAATCCTAATCCTAAACCAAACCCAATCCCGAAACCTAAACTTAATCCTAACCCTAATCCTAACCCTAACCCAAACCCTAACCCTAACCCTATCCCTAACCCAAAACCTAACCCTAACCCTACCCGAAACCCAAACAGTAACCCTAACCCTAACCCAAACACAACCCTAACACTAACTCTAACCCAAAACGTAAACCTAAACCAAACCCAAACCCAAACCCTAACCCTAAACCTAAACCTAATCCAAACCCTAACCCTAACCCTAACCCATACCAAACCCTAACCGAAACTCAAACCCTAATGCTAACCCTAAACCTATCCCTAAACCTAACCCTAACCGTAAGCCTAAACCTAACCCAAACCAGAACCCTAACTGAAACTCAAACCCTAATGCTAACCCTAAACCTATCCCTAAACCTAACCCTAACCGTAAGCCTAAACCTAACCCAAACCAGAACCCTAACCGTAACTCAAACCCAAACCCTAATCCTAAACCTAACCCTAACCCAAACCCTAATCCTAACCCAAACAGTAACCCAAAACCTAACCCTAACCCTAACCCTAACCCTAACCCAAACATTAACCCTAACCCTAAACCTAACCCAAGCCCTAACTATAAACCTAATCCTAACAGTAACCCAAAACGTAACCCTATCACTAACCCAAACCCTAACTCTAACTCTAACCCTAACCCTAACCCTAACCCTAATCCTCACCCTAAACCAAATCCTAACCCTAACCCTAACCCTAACCCAAACCCATACACTAACCCTAACCCTAACCCAACCCTAACCCTAAGCCTAAAACAAACTCTAATCCAAACCCTAAACCAAACCCAAACCCTAACCCTAACCCTAACCCTAAACCAAACCCAAACCCAAACCCTAACTCTAAGCCTAACCCTAACCCAAACACTAACCCTAACCCTATCCGTAAACCTAACCCAAACCCAAACCCTAATCCTAACACTAACCCTAACCCTAACCCGAACCCGAACCCGAACCCTAACTATAACCCAAAACCTAACCCTAACCCTAACTCTAACCCTAACGCAAATCAAACCCTAACCCTAACCCTAACTCTAACCCTAACCCTAACCATAACCTAAACGCTAATCCTAACACTAACCCTAACCCTAACCCAAACCCAAACCCTAACGTTAACCCTACCCTCACCCTAACGCAAACCCTAACCCTAACCCTAAACATAACCCTAAGCCTAACCCTAACCCAAAACAGAACCCTAACCCTAAACCTAAACCTAAACCTAACTCAAACCCTAATCCTGATCCTAACCCTAACCCTAACCCTAAACCTAACCCTAACCCAAACCCTAACCCTAACCCTAACCCGAACCCAAACCCTAACCATAACCCAATCCCTAACCCTAACACTAAAACTAAACGAAAGCAAACACTAACCGTAACCCTGACTCTAACCCTAACCCTCACCCAAACCGTAACCCTAACACTAACCTAACACTAACCCTAACCCAAACCCAACCCTAAGCCTAACCCTAATCCTAAACATCACGCAAACCCAAACCCTAACTCTGACCCTAAGCCTAACCCTAACCTAAACCCTAATCCTAACCCTAACACAATGGCTAACCGTAAACGTAAACCTAACCCTAACCCTAAACATAATCCAAACCCTAACACTAACCCTAACCCAAACAAAAACCTAACTCTAACCCTAACACTAACCCTAACCCTAACCCTAACCCTAACCCTAACCCTAAGCCTAACCCAAACCCAAACACTAACCCTAACCCTAAACCTACCCCTAACCCTAACACTAAGCCTAAGCCTAAATCAAACCCTAAAGCAAACACTAAACCAAACCCAAACCCTAACCCTAACCCCAACCCTAACCCAAACCCAAACCCAAACCCAAACCCTAACCTTAACCCTAACCCTAACCCAAACCCGTACCCTAACCCTAGCCCTAAACCTAACCCAAACCCAAACCCAAACCCTAATCCTAACACTAACCCTAACCCTAACCCGAACCCAAACCCTAACCATAGCCCAAACCCTAACCCTAACCCTAACACTAAACCTAAACCAAAGTAAACACTAACCCTAACCCTAACTCTAACCCTAACCCTCACCCAAACCGTAACGCTAACACTAACCCTAACACTAACCCTAACCCAAACCAAACCCTAAACCTAACCCTAAACCTAACCCTCACGCAAACCCAAACCCTAACTCTAACCCTAACCCTAACCCTAACCTAAACCCTAATCCTAACACTAACCCTAACCCTAACGCAAACCCAAACCCTAAAGTTAACCATATCCTCACCCTAACGCAAACCCTAACCCTAACCCTAAACATAACCCTAAGCCTAACCCTAACCCAAACCCGAACCCTAACCCTAAACCTAACCCTAAACCAAACTCAAACCCTAATCCTAATCCTAACCCTAACCCTAAACCTAACCCTAACCCAAACCCTAACCCTAAACCTAACCCAAACTGAAACCCTAACCCTAAACCTAACCCTAACCGTAAACCTAACCCTAACCCAAACCCAAATCCTAACCCTAAACCTAACCCTAATCCAAACCCTAACCCTCACCCTACCCCATACCAAACCCTAACCGAAACTCAAAGCCTAACGCTAACCCTACCCCTAAACCTAACCCTAAGTCAAAGCCTAACCCTAACCCTAACCCTAATCCTAATCCTAAACCAAACCCAAACCCGAAACCTAAACTTAATCCTAACCGTAATTCTAACCCTAACCCAAACCCTAACCCTAACCCTATCCCTAACCCAAAACCTAACCCTAACCCTACCCGAAACCCAAAAAGTAACCCTAACCCTAATCCAAACACAACCCTAACACTAACTCTAACCCAAAACCTAAACCTAAACCAAACCCAAACCCAAACCCTAACCCTAAACCTAAACCTAATCCCAACCCTAACCCTAACCCTAACCCATACCAAACCCTAACCGAAACTCAAACCCTAATGCTAACCCTAAACCTATCCCTAAACCTAACCCTAACCGTAAGCGGAAACCTAACCCTAACCCTAAACCTAACCCTAAACCTAACTCAAACCCTAATCCTAATCCTAACCCTAACCCTAACCCTAACCCTAACCCTAACCCTAACCCAAACCCTAACCCTAATACTAACACTAACCCTAACCCTAACCCGAACCCAAACCCTAACCATAACCCAATCCCTAACCCTAACACTAAAACTAAACCAAAGCAAACACTAACGGGAACCCTGACTCTAATCCTAACCCTCACCCAAACCGTAACCCTAACACTAACCCTAACACTAACCCTAACCCAAAACAAACCCTAAACCTAACCCTAAACCTAACCCTCACGCAAACCCAAACCCTAACTCTAACCCTAAGCCTAACCCTAACCTAAACCCTAATCCTAACCCTAACACAATCCCTAACCCTAAACGTAAACCTAACCCTAACCCTAACCATAATCCAAACCCTAACACTAACCCTAACCCTAACCCAAACAAAAACCTAACTCTAACCCTAACACTAACCCTAACCCTAACCCTAACCCTAAGCCTAACCCAAACCCAAACACTAATCCTAACACTAACCCTAACCCTAACCCGAACCCAAACCCTAACCATAGCCCAAACCCTAACCCTAACCCTAACACTAAACCTAAACCAAAGTAAACACTAACCCTAACCCTAACTCTAACCCTAACCCTCACCCAAACCATAACGCTAACACTAACCATAACACTAACCCAAACCCAAACCAAACCCTAAACCTAACCCTAAACCTAACCCTCACGCAAACCCAAACCCTAACTCTAACCCTAACCCTAACCATAACCTAAACGCTAATCCTAACACTAACCCTAACCCTAACCCAAACCCAAACCCTAACGTTAACCCTACCCTCACCCTAACGCAAACCCTAACCCTAACCCTAAACATAACCCTAAGCCTAACCCTAACCCAAACCAGAACCCTAACCCTAAACCTAAACCTAAACCTAACTCAAACCCTAATCCTAATCCTAACCCTAACCCTAACCCTAAACCTAACCCTAACCCAAACCCTAACCCTAACCCTAACCCGAACCCAAACCCTAACCATAACCCAATCCCTAACCCTAACACTAAAACTAAACGAAAGCAAACACTAACCGTAACCCTGACTCTAACCCTAACCCTCACCCAAACCGTAACCCTAACACTAACCTAACACTAACCCTAACCCAAACCAAACCCTAAACCTAACCCTAAACCTAACCCTCACGCAAACCCAAACCCTAACTCTAACCCTAAGCCTAACCCTAACCTAAACCCTAATCCTAACCCTAACACAATCCCTAACCCTAAACGTAAACCTAACCCTAACCCTAAACATAATCCAAACCCTAACACTAACCCTAACCCAAACAAAAACCTAACTCTAACCCTAACACTAACCCTAACCCTAACCCTAACCCTAACCCTAAGCCTAACCCAAACCCAAACACTAACCCTAACCCTAAACCTACCCCTAACCCTAACACTAAGCCTAAGCCTAAATCAAACCCTAAAGCAAACACTAAACCAAACCCAAACCCTAACCCTAACCCCAACCCTAACCCAAACCCAAACCCAAACCCAAACCCTAACCTTAACCCTAACCCTAACCCAAACCCGTACCCTAACCCTAGCCCTAAACCTAACCCAAACCCAAACCCAAACCCTAATCCTAACACTAACCCTAACCCTAACCCGAACCCAAACCCTAACCATAGCCCAAACCCTAACCCTAACCCTAACACTAAACCTAAACCAAAGTAAACACTAACCCTAACCCTAACTCTAACCCTAACCCTCACCCAAACCGTAACACTAACACTAACCCTAACACTAACCCTAATCCAAACCAAACACTAAACCTAACCCTAAACCTAACCCTCACGCAAACCCAAACCCTAACTCTAACCCTAACCCTAACCCTAACCTAAACCCTAATCCTAACACTAACCCTAACCCTAACGCAAACCCAAACCCTAAAGTTAACCATATCCTCACCCTAACGCAAACCCTAACCCTAACCCTAAACATAACCCTAAGCCTAACCCTAACCCAAACCCGAACCCTAACCCTAAACCTAACCCTAAACCTAACTCAAACCCTAATCCTAATCCTAACCCTAACCCTAAACCTAACCCTAACCCAAACCCTAACCCTAAACCTAACCCAAACTGAAACCCTAACCCTAAACCTAACCCTAACCGTAAACCTAACCCTAACCCAAACCCAAATCCTAACCCTAAACCTAACCCTAATCCAAACCCTAACCCTAACCCTAACCCATACCAAACCCTAACCGAAACTCAAAGCCTAACGCTAACCCTAACCCTAAACCTAACCCTAAGTCAAAGCCTAACCCTAACCCTAACCCTAATCCTAATCCTAAACCAAACCCAAACCCGAAACATAAACTTAATCCTAACCGTAATTCTAACCCTAACCCAAACCCTAACCCTAACCCTATCCCTAACCCAAAACCTAACCCTAACCCTACCCGAAACCCAAACAGTAACCCTAACCCTAATCCAAACACAACCCTAACACTAACTCTAACCCAAAACCTAAACCTAAACCAAACCCAAACCCAAACCCTAACCCTAAACCTAAACCTAATCCAAACCCTAACCCTAACCCTAACCCATACCAAACCCTAACCGAAACTCAAACCCTAATGCTAACCCTAAACCTATCCCTAAACCTAACCCTAACCGTAAGCGGAAACCTAACCCTAACCCTAAACCTAACCCTAAACCTAACTCAAACCCTAATCCTAATCCTAACCCTAACCCTAACCCTAACCCTAACCCTAACCCTAACCCAAACCCTAACCCTAATACTAACACTAACCCTAACCCTAACCCGAACCCAAACCCTAACCATAACCCAATCCCTAACCCTAACACTAAAACTAAACCAAAGCAAACACTAACGGGAACCCTGACTCTAATCCTAACCCTCACCCAAACCGTAACCCTAACACTAACCCTAACACTAACCCTAACCCAAAACAAACCCTAAACCTAACCCTAAACCTAACCCTCACGCAAACCCAAACCCTAACTCTAACCCTAAGCCTAACCCTAACCTAAACCCTAATCCTAACCCTAACACAATCCCTAACCCTAAACGTAAACCTAACCCTAACCCTAACCATAATCCAAACCCTAATACTAACCCTAACCCTCACCCAAACAAAAACCTAACTCTAACCCTAACACTAAACCTAACCCTAACCCTAACCCTAAGCCTAACCCAAACCCAAACACTAACCCTAACCCTAAACCTACCCCTAACTCTAACACTAAGCCTAAGCTTAAACCAAACCCTAAAGCAAACACTAAACCAAACCCAAACCCTAACCCTAACCCTAACCCTAACCCTAACCCTAACCCTAAACCAAACCCTAACCCTAACCCTAACCCTAAACCTAACCCTAACCCAAACATTAACCCTAACCCTAAACCTAACCCAAGCCCTAAATATAAACCTAATCCTAACAGTAACCCAAAACCTAACCCTATCACTAACCCAAACCCTCACTCTAACTCTAACCCTAACCCTAACCCTAACCCTAATCCTCACCCTAAACCAAATCCTAACCCTAACCCTAACCCTAACCCTAACCCTAACCCAAACCCAAACACTAACCCTAACCCTAACCCAACCCTAACCCTAAGCCTAAAACAAACCCTAATCCAAACCCTAACCCAAACCCAAACCCTAACCCTAACCCTATCCCTAAACCAAACCCAATCCCAAACCCGAACTCTAAGCCTAACCCTATCCCAAACACTAACCCTAACCCTATCCGTAAACCTAACCCAAACCCAAACCCTAATCCTAACACTAACCCTAATCCTAACCCGAACCCGAACCCGAACCCTAACCATAACCCAAAACCTAACCCTAACCCTAACTCTAACCCTAACGCAAATCAAATCCTAACCCTAACCCTAACTCTAACCCTAACCCTAACCCAAACCGTAACTCTAACACTAATCCTAACACTAACCCTAACCCAAACCAAACCCTTACCCTTACCCTAAACCTAACCCTAATCCAAACCCAAACCCTAACCCTAACCCTAAACCTAAACCAAACCCAAATCCTAACCCTAAACCTAACCCTAACCCAAACCCTAACCCTAATCCTAAATCTAACCCTAACCCTAACCCTAACACTAAACCTAACCCAAACCCTAACCCTTACCCTAACCCTAACACTAACCCTAACACAAACCAAACCCTAACGGAAACCCAAAACCTAACGCTAACCCTAACCCTAACCCTAAACCTAACCCTAACTCAAACCCTAACTCTAACCCTAACCCGAAACGTAATCCTAAACCTAACCCAAACCCAAACCCTAAACTTAAGCCTAACACAAACACAACCCTAACACTAACTCTAACCCAAACCCTAACCCTAAACCTAGCCCTAAACCTAACCCAAACCCAAACACTAATCCTAACACTAACCCTAACCCTAACCCGAACAAAAACCCTAACCATAGCCCAAACCCTAACCCTAACCCTAACACTAAACCTAAACCAAAGTAAACACTAACCCTAACCCTAACTCTAACCCTAACCCTCACCCAAACCGTTACACTAACACTAACCATAACACTAACCCAAACCCAAACCAAACCCTAAACCTAACCCTAAACCTAACCCTCACGCAAACCCAAACCCTAACTCTAACCCTAACCCTAACCCTAACCCAAACACTAACCCTAACCCTAAACCTACCCCTAACTCTAACACTAAGCCTAAGCTTAAACCAAACCCTAAAGCAAACACTAAACCAAACCCAAACCCTAACCCTAACCCTAACCCTAACCCTAACCCTAACCCTAAACCAAACCCTAACCCTAACCCTAACCCTAAACCTAACCCTTACCCTAACCCTAGCCCTAAACCTAACCCTAACCCTAACCCAAACCCTTACCCTAACCCTAGCCCTAAACCTAACCCAAACCCAAACCCTAATCCTAACACTAACCCTAACCCTAATACGAACCCAAAACCTAACCATAGCCCAAACCCTAACCCTAACCCTAACACTAAACCTAAACCAAAGTAAACACTAACCCTAACCCTAACTCTAACCCTAACCCTCACCCAAACCGTAACGCTAACACTAACCCTAACACTAACCCTAACCCAAACCAAACGCTAAACCTAACCCTAAACCTAACCCTCATGCAAACCCAAACCCTAACTCTAACCCTAACCCTAACCCTAACCTAAACCCTAATCCTAACCCTAACGCAAACCCAAACCCTAACGTTAACCCTACCCTCACCCTAACGCAAACCCTAACCCTAACCCTAAACATAACCCTAAGCCTAACCCTAACCCAAACCCGAACCCTAACCCTAAACCTAACCCTAAACCTAACTCAAACCCTAATCCTAATCCTACCCCCTACCCTAAATCTAACCCTAACCCAAATCCTAACCCCAACCCTAACCCAAACCGAAACCCTAACCCTAAACCTAACCCTAACCGTAAACCTAACCCTAACCCAAACCCAAATCCTAACCCTAAACCTAACCCTAATCCAAACCCTAAACCTAACCCTAACCCATACCAAACCCTAACCGAAACTCAAAGCCTAACGCTAACCCTAACCCTAAACCTAACCCTAAGTCAAAGCCTAACCCTAACCCTAACGCTAATCCTAATCCTAAACCAAACCCAAACCCGAAACCTAAACTTAATCCTAACCCTAATCCTAACCCTAACCCAAACCCTAACCCTAACCCTATCCCTAACCCAAAACCTAACCCTAACCCTACCCGAAACCCAAACAGTAACCCTAACCCTAACCCAAACACAACCCTAACACTAACTCTATCCCAAAACCTAAACCTAAACCAAACCCAAACCCAAACCCTAACCCTAAACCTAAACCTAATCCAAACCCTAACCCTAACCCTAACCCATACCAAACCCTAACCGAAACTCAAACCCTAATGCTAACCCTAAACCTATCCCTAAACCTAACCCTAACCGTAAGCCTAAACCTAACCCAAACCAGAACCCTAACCGTAACTCAAACCCAAACCCTAATCCTAAGCCTAACCCTAACCCAATCCCTAACCCTAACCCAAACAGTAACCCAAAACCTAACCCTAACCCTAACCCTAACCCTAACCCAAACATTAACCCTAACCCTAAACCTAATCCAAGCCCTAACTATAAACCTAACCCTAACAGTAACCCAAAACCTGACCCTACCACTAACCCTAACCCTAACCCTAACTCTAACCCTAACCCTAACCCTAATCCTCACCCTAAACCAAATCCTAACCCTAACCCTAACCCTAACCCTAACCCAAACCCAAACACTAACCCTAACCTTAACCCTAACCCTAACCCTAAGCCTAAAACAAACCCTAATCCAAACCCTAACCCAAACCCAAACCCTAACCCTAAGCCTAACCCTAAAAAAAACACAAACCCAAACCCTAACTCTAAGCCTAAACCTAACCCAAACACTAACCCTAACCCTATCCGTAAACCTAACCAAAACCCAAATCCTAATCCTAACACTAACCCTAACGCTAACCCGAACCCGAACCCGAACCCTAACCATAACCCAAAACCTAAACCTAACCCTAACTCTAACCCTAACGCAAATCAAACCCTAACCCTAACCCTAACTCTAACCCTAACCCTAACACAAACCGTAACTCTAACACTAATCCTAACACTAACCCTAACCCAAACCAAACCCTTACCCTAACCCTAAACCTAACCCTAATCCAAACCCAAACCCTAACCCTAACCCTAAACCTAAACCAAACCCAAATCCTAACCCTAAACCTAACCCTAAGCCAAACCCTAACCCTAAACCTAAATCTAACCCTAACCCTAACCCTAACACTAAACCTAACCCAAACCCTAACCCTTACCCTAACCCTAACTCAAACCCTAACTCTAACCCTGACCCGAACCCTAATCCTAAACCTAACCCAAACCCAAACCCTAAACTTGAGCCTAACACAAACACAACCCTAACACTAACTCTAACCCAAACCCTAACCCTAAACCTAGCCCTAAACCTAACCCAAACCCAAACACTAATCCTAACACTAACCCTAACCCTAACCCGAACCCAACCCCTAACCATAGCCCAAACCCTAACCCTAACCCCAACACTAAACCTAAACCAAAGTAAACACTAACCCTAACCCTAACTCTAACCCTAACCCTCACCCCAACCCAAACCCCAACACAAACCCTAAAACTAACCCAAAACCAAACCCAAACCCTAAACCTAACCCTAAACCTAACCCTCACGCAAACCCAAACCTTAACTCTAACCCTAACCCTAACCCAAACTTAAACCCTAATCCTAACACTAACCCTAACCCTAACCCTAACCCAAACCCAAACCGTAACGTTAACCCTACCCTCACCCTAACGCAAACCCTAACCCTAACCCTAAACATAACCCTAAGCCTAACCCTAACCCAAACCCGAACCCTAACCCTAAACCTAACCCTAAACCTAACTCAAACCCTAATCCTAATCCTAACCCTAACCCTAACCCTAACACTAACCCTAACCCAAACCCTAACCCTAATACTAACACTAACCCTAACCCGAACCCGAACCCAATCCCTAAACATAACCCAATCCCTAACCCTAACACTAAAACTAAACCAAAGCAAACACTAACCGTAGCCCTGACTCTAACCCTAACCCTCACCCAGACCGTAACCCTAACACTAACCCTAACACTAACCCTAACCCAAACCAAACCCTAAACCTAACCCTAAACCTAACCCTCACGCAAACCCAAACCCTAACTCTAACCCTAAGCCTAACCCTAACCTAAACCCTAATCCTAACCCTAACACAATCCCTAACCCTAAACGTAAACCTAACCCTAACCCTAACCATAATCCAAACCCTAACACTAACCCTAACCCTAACCCAAACAAGAACCTAACTCTAACCCTAACCCTAACCCTAAGCCTAACCCAAACCCAAACACTAACCCTAACCCTAAACCTACCCCTAACCCTAACACTAAGCCTAAGCCTAAACCAAACCCTAAAGCAAACACTAAACCAAACCCAAACCCTAACCCTAAACTTAACCCTAACCCAAACACAAACCCAAACCCAAACCCTAACCCTAACCCTAACCCTAACCCAAAGCCTTATCCTAACCCTAGCCCTAAACCTAACCCAAACCCAAACCCTAATCCTAACACTAACCCTAAACCTAACCCGAACCCAAACCCTAACCATAGCCCAAACCCTAACCCTAACCCTAACACTAAACCTAAACCAAAGTAAACACTAACCCTAACCCTAACTCTAACCCTAACCCTCACCCAAACCGTAACGCTAACACTAACCCTAACACTAACCCTAACCCAAACCAAACCCTAAACCTAACCCTAAACCTAACCCTCACGCAAACCCAAACCCTAACTCTAACCCTAAGCCTAACCCTAACCTAAACCCTAATCCTAACCCTAACACAATCCCTAACCCTAAACGTAAACCTAACCCTAACCCTAACCATAATCCAAACCCTAACACTAACCCTAACCCTAACCCAAACAAGAACCTAACTCTAACCCTAACCCTAACCCTAAGCCTAACCCAAACCCAAACACTAACCCTAACCCTAAACCTACCCCTAACCCTAACACTAAGCCTAAGCCTAAACCAAACCCTAAAGCAAACACTAAACCAAACCCAAACCCTAACCCTAAACCTAACCCTAACCCAAACACAAACCCAAACCCAAACCCTAACCCTAACCCTAACCCTAACCCAAACCCTTATCCTAACCCTAGCCCTAAACCTAACCCAAACCCAAACCCTAATCCTAACACTAACCCTAAACCTAACCCGAACCCAAACCCTAACCATAGCCCAAACCCTAACCCTAACCCTAACACTAAACCTAAACCAAAGTAAACACTAACCCTAACCCTAACTCTAACCCTAACCCTCACCCAAACCGTAACGCTAACACTAACCCTAACACTAACCCAAACCCAAACCAAACCCTAAACCTAACCCTAAACCTAACCCTCACGCAAACCCAAACCCTAACTCTAACCCTAACCCTAACCTAAACCCTAATCCTAACACTAACCCTAACCCTAACGCAAACCCAAACCCTAACGTTCACCCTACTCTCACCCTAACGCAAACCCTAACCCTAACCCTAAACATAACCCTAGCCTAACCCTAACCCAAACCCGAACCCTAACCCTAAACCTAACCCTAAACCTAACTCAAACCCTAATCCTAATACTAACCCTAACCCTAAACCTAACCCTAACCCAAACCCTTACCCTAACCCTAACCCAAACCGAAACCCTATCCCTAAACCTAACCCTAACCGTAAACCTAACCCTTACCCAAACCCAAATCCTAACCCTAAACCTAACCATAATCCAAACCCTAACCCTAACCCTAACCCATACCAAACCCTAACCGAAACTCAAAGCCTAACGCTAACCCTAACCTTAAACCTAACCCTAAGTCAAAGCCTAACCCTAACCCTAACCCTAATCCTAATCCTAAACCAAACCCAATCCCGAAACCTAAACTTAATCCTAACCCTAATCCTAACCCTAACCCAAACCCTAACCCTAACCCTATCCCTAACCCAAAACCTAACCCTAACCCTACCCGAAACCCAAACAGTAACCCTAACCCTAACCCAAACACAACCCTAACACTAACTCTAACCCAAAACGTAAACCTAAACCAAACCGAAACCCAAACCCTAACCCTAAACCTAAACCTAATCCAAACCCTAACCCTAACCCTAACAAATACCAAGCCCTAACCGAAACTCAAACCCTAATGCTAACCCTAAACCTATCCCTAAACCTAACCCTAACCGTAAGCCTAAACCTAACCCAAACCAGAACCCTAACCGAAACCCAAACCCTAATGCTAACCCTAAACCTATCCCTAAACCTAACCCTAACTGTAAGCCTAAACCTAACCCAAACCAGAACCCTAACCGTAACTCAAACCCAAACCCTAATCCTAAACCTAACCCTAACCCAAACCCTAATCCTAACCCAAACAGTAACCCAAAACCTAACCCTAACCCTAACCCTAACCCTAACCCAAACATTAACCCTAACCCTAAACCTAACCCAAGCCCTAAATATAAACCTAATCCTAACAGTAACCCAAAACCTAACCCTATCACTAACCCAAACCCTAACTCTAACTCTAACCCTAACCCTAACCCTAACCCTAATCCTCACCCTAAACCAAATCCTAACCCTAACCCTAACCCTAACCCTAACCCTAACCCAAACCCAAACACTAACCCTAACCCTAACCCAACCCTAACCCTAAGCCTAAAACAAACCCTAATCCAAACCCTAACCCAAACCCAAACCCTAACCCTAACCCTAACCCTAAACCAAACCCAAACCCAAACCCGAACTCTAAGCCTAACCCTAACCCAAACACTAACCCTAACCCTATCCGTAAACCTAACCCAAACCCAAACCCTAATCCTAACACTAACCCTAACCCTAACCCGAACCCGAACCCGAACCCTAACCATAACCCAAAACCTAACCCTAACCCTAACTCTAACCCTAACGCAAATCAAACCCTAACCCTAACCCTAACTCTAACCCTAACCCTAACCCAAACCGTAACTCTAACACTATTCCTAAGACTAACCCTAACCCAAACCAAACCCTTACCCTTACCCTAAACCTAACCCTAATCCAAACCCAAACCCTAACCCTAACCCTAAACCTAAACCAAACCCAAATCCTAACCCTAAACCTAACCCTAACCCAAACCCTAACCCTAATCCTAAATCTAACCCTAACCCTAACCCTAACACTAAACCTAACCCAAACCCTAACCCTTACCCTAACCCTAACACTAACCCTAACACAAACCAAACCCTAACGGAAACCCAAAACCTAACGCTAACCCTAACCCTAACCCTAAACCTAACCCTAACTCAAACCCTAACTCTAACCCTAACCCGAAACGTAATCCTAAACCTAACCCAAACCCAAACCCTAATCTTAAGCCTAACACAAACACAACCCTAACACTAAATCTAACCCAAACCCTAACCCTAAACCTAGCCCTAAACCTAACCCAAACCCAAACACTAATCCTAACACTAACCCTAACCCTAACCCGAACCCAAACCCTAACCATAGCCCAAACCCTAACCCTAACCCTAACACTAAACCTAAACCAAAGTAAACACTAACCCTAACCCTAACTCTAACCCTAACCCTCACCCAAACCGTAACGCTAACACTAACCATAACACTAACCCAAACCCAAACCAAACCCTAAACCTAACCCTAAACCTAACCCTCACGCAAACCCAAACCCTAACTCTAACCCTAACCCTAACCCTAACCTAAACGCTAATACTAACACTAACCCTAACCCTAACCCAAACCCAAACCCTAACGTTAACCCTACCCTCACCCTAACGCAAACCCTAACCCTAACCCTAAACATAACCCTAAGCCTAACCCTAACCCAAACCAGAAACCTAACACTAAACCTAACCCTAAACCTAACTCAAACCCTAATCCTAATCCTAACCCTAACCCTAACCCTAACCCTAACCCAAACCCTAACCCTAACCCTAACCCGAACCAAAACCCTAACCATAACCCAATCCCTAACCCTAACACTAAAACTAAACGAAAGCAAACACTAACCGTAACCCTGACTCTACCCCTAACCCTCACCCAAAGCGTAACCCTAACACTAACCTAACACTAACCCTAACCCAAACCAAACCCTAAACCTAACCCTAAACCTAACCCTCACGCAAACCCAAACCCTAACTCTAACCCTAACCCTAACCCTAACCTAAACCCTAATCCTAACCCTTACACAATCCCTATCCCTAAACGCAAACCTAACCCTAACCCTAACCATAATCCAAACCCTAACACTAACCCTAACCCTAACCCAAACAAAAACCTAACTCTAACCCTAACACTAACCCTAACCCTAACCCTAACCCTAACCCTAACCCTAACCCTAAGTCTAACCCAAACCCAAACACTAACCCTAACCCTAAACCTACCCCTAACCCTAACACTAAGCCTAAACCTAAACCAAACCCTAAAGCAAACACTAAACCAAACCCAAACCATAACCCTAACCCCAACCCTAACCCAAACCCAAACCCAAACCCAAACCCTAACCTTAACCCTAACCCTAACCCAAACCCTTACCCTAACCCTAGCCCTAAACCTAACCCAAACCCAAACCCAAACCCTAATCCTAACACTAACCCTAACCCTAACCCGAACCCAAAACCTAACCATAGCCCAAACCCTAACCCTAACCCTAACACTAAACCTAAACCAAAGTAAACACTAACCCTAACCCTAACTCTAACCCTAACCCTCACCCAAACCGTAACGCTAACACTAACCCTAACACTAACCCTAACCCAAACCAAACCCTAAACCTAACCCTAAACCTAACCCTCACGCAAACCCAAACCCTAACTCTAACCCTAACCGTAACCCTAACCTAAACCCTAATCCTAACACTAACCCTAACCCTAACGCAAACCCAAACCCTAAAGTTAACCATACACTCACCCTAACGCAAACCCTAACCCTAACCCTAAACATAACCCTAAGCCTAACCCTAACCCAAACCCGAACCCTAACCCTAAACCTAACCCTAAACCTAACTCAAACCCTAATCCTAATCCTAACCCTAACCCTAAACCTAACCCTAACCGAAACCCTAACCCTAACCCTAACCCAAACTGAAACCCTAACCCTAAACCTAACCCTAACCGTAAACCTAACCCTAACCCAAACCCAAATCCTAACCCTAAACCTAACCCTAATCCAAACCCTAACCCTAACCCTAACCCATACCAAACCCTAACCGAAACACAAAGCCTAACGCTAACCCTAACCCTAAACCTAACCCTAAGTCAAAGCCTAACCCTAACCCTAACCCTAATCCTAATCCTAAACCAAACCCAAACCCGAAACCTAAACTTAATCCTAACCCTAATCCTAATCCTAACCCAAACCCTAACCCTAACCCTATCCCTAACCCAAAACCTAACCCTAACCCTACCCGAAACCCAAACAGTAACCCTAACCCTAACCCAAACACAACCCTAACACTAACTCTAACCCAAAATCTAAACCTAAACCAAACCCAAATCCAAACCCTAACCCTAACCCTAACCCATACCAAACCCTAACCGAAACTCAAACCCTAATGATAACCCTAAACCTATTCCTAAACCTAACCCTAACCGTAAGCGTAAACCTAACCCTAACCCTAAACCTAACCCTAAACCTAACTCAAACCCTAATCCTAATCCTAACCCTAACCCTAACCCTAACCCTAACCCTAACCCTAACCCAAACCCTAACCCTAATACTAACACTAACCCTAACCCTAACCCGAACCCAAACCCTAACCCTAATACTAACACTAACCCTAACCCTAACCCGAACCCATACACTAACCCTAACCCTAACCCAACCCTAACCCTAAGCCTAAAACAAACTCTAATCCAAACCCTAAACCAAACCCAAACCCTAACCCTAACCCTAACCCTAAACCAAACCCAAACCCAAACCCTAACTCTAAGCCTAACCCTAACCCAAACACTAACCCTAACCCTATCCGTAAACCTAACCCAAACCCAAACCCTAATCCTAACACTAACCCTAACCCTAACCCGAACCCGAACCCGAACCCTAACTATAACCCAAAACCTAACCCTAACCCTAACTCTAACCCTAACGCAAATCAAACCCTAACCCTAACCCTAACTCTAACCCTAACCCTAACCGAAACCGTAACTCTAACACTAATCCTAACACTAACCCTAACCCAAACCAAACCCTTACCCTTACCCTAAACCTAACCCTAATCCAAACCCAAACCCTAACCCTAACCCTAAACCTAAACCAAACCCAAATCCTAACCCTAAACCTAACCCTAACCCTAACCCTAACACTAAACCTAACCCAAACCCTAACCCTTACCCTAACCCTAACACTAACCCTAACACAAACCAAACCCTAACGGAAACCCAAAACCTAACGCTAACCCTAACCCTAACCCTAAACCTAACCCTAACTCAAACCCTAACTCTAACCCTAACCCGAAACGTAATCCTAAACCTAACCCAAACCCAAACCCTAAACTTAAGCCTAACACAAACACAACCCTAACACTAACTCTAACCCAAACCCTAACCCTAAACCTAGCCCTAAACCTAACCCAAACCCAAACACTAATCCTAACACTAACCCTAACCCTAACCCGAACCCAAACCCTAACCATAGCCCAAACCCTAACCCTAACCCTAACACTAAACCTAAACCAAAGTAAACACTAACCCTAACCCTAACTCTAACCCTAACCCTCACCCAAACCATAACGCTAACACTAACCATAACACTAACCCAAACCCAAACCAAACCCTAAACCTAACCCTAAACCTAACCCTCACGCAAACCCAAACCCTAACTCTAACCCTAACCCTAACCATAACCTAAACGCTAATCCTAACACTAACCCTAACCCTAACCCAAACCCAAACCCTAACGTTAACCCTACCCTCACCCTAACGCAAACCCTAACCCTAACCCTAAACATAACCCTAAGCCTAACCCTAACCCAAACCAGAACCCTAACCCTAAACCTAAACCTAAACCTAACTCAAACCCTAATCCTAATCCTAACCCTAACCCTAACCCTAAACCTAACCCTAACCCAAACCCTAACCCTAACCCTAACCCGAACCCAAACCCTAACCATAACCCAATCCCTAACCCTAACACTAAAACTAAACGAAAGCAAACACTAACCGTAACCCTGACTCTAACCCTAAACCTCACCCAAACCGTAACCCTAACACTAACCTAACACTAACCCTAACCCAAACCAAACCCTAAACCTAACCCTAAACCTAACCCTCACGCAAACCCAAACCCTAACTCTAACCCTAAGCCTAACCCTAACCTAAACCCTAATCCTAACCCTAACACAATCCCTAACCCTAAACGTAAACCTAACCCTAACCCTAAACATAATCCAAACCCTAACACTAACCCTAACCCAAACAAAAACCTAACTCTAACCCTAACACTAACCCTAACCCTAACCCTAACCCTAACCCTAAGCCTAACCCAAACCCAAACACTAACCCTAACCCTAAACCTACCCCTAACCCTAACACTAAGCCTAAGCCTAAATCAAACCCTAAAGCAAACACTAAACCAAACCCAAACCCTAACCCTAACCCCAACCCTAACCCAAACCCAAACCCAAACCCAAACCCTAACCTTAACCCTAACCCTAACCCAAACCCGTACCCTAACCCTAGCCCTAAACCTAACCCAAACCCAAACCCAAACCCTAATCCTAACACTAACCCTAACCCTAACCCGAACCCAAACCCTAACCATAGCCCAAACCCTAACCCTAACCCTAACACTAAACCTAAACCAAAGTAAACACTAACCCTAACCCTAACTCTAACCCTAACCCTCACCCAAACCGTAACGCTAACACTAACCCTAACACTAACCCTAACCCAAACCAAACCCTAAACCTAACCCTAAACCTAACCCTCACGCAAACCCAAACCCTAACTCTAACCCTAACCCTAACCCTAACCTAAACCCTAATCCTAACACTAACCCTAACCCTAACGCAAACCCAAACCCTAAAGTTAACCATATCCTCACCCTAACGCAAACCCTAACCCTAACCCTAAACATAACCCTAAGCCTAACCCTAACCCAAACCCGAACCCTAACCCTAAACCTAACCCTAAACCAAACTCAAACCCTAATCCTAATCCTAACCCTAACCCTAAACCTAACCCTAACCCAAACCCTAACCCTAAACCTAACCCAAACTGAAACCCTAACCCTAAACCTAACCCTAACCGTAAACCTAACCCTAACCCAAACCCAAATCCTAACCCTAAACCTAACCCTAATCCAAACCCTAACCCTAACCCTAACCCATACCAAACCCTAACCGAAACTCAAAGCCTAACGCTAACCCTAACCCTAAACCTAACCCTAAGTCAAAGCCTAACCCTAACCCTAACCCTAATCCTAATCCTAAACCAAACCCAAACCCGAAACCTAAACTTAATCCTAACCGTAATTCTAACCCTAACCCAAACCCTAACCCTAACCCTATCCCTAACCCAAAACCTAACCCTAACCCTACCCGAAACCCAAACAGTAACCCTAACCCTAATCCAAACACAACCCTAACACTAACTCTAACCCAAAACCTAAACCTAAACCAAACCCAAACCCAAACCCTAACCCTAAACCTAAACCTAATCCAAACCCTAACCCTAACCCTAACCCATACCAAACCCTAACCGAAACTCAAACCCTAATGCTAACCCTAAACCTATCCCTAAACCTAACCCTAACCGTAAGCGGAAACCTAACCCTAACCCTAAACCTAACCCTAAACCTAACTCAAACCCTAATCCTAATCCTAACCCTAACCCTAACCCTAACCCTAACCCTAACCCTAACCCAAACCCTAACCCTAATACTAACACTAACCCTAACCCTAACCCGAACCCAAACCCTAACCATAACCCAATCCCTAACCCTAACACTAAAACTAAACCAAAGCAAACACTAACGGGAACCCTGACTCTAATCCTAACCCTCACCCAAACCGTAACCCTAACACTAACCCTAACACTAACCCTAACCCAAAACAAACCCTAAACCTAACCCTAAACCTAACCCTCACGCAAACCCAAACCCTAACTCTAACCCTAAGCCTAACCCTAACCTAAACCCTAATCCTAACCCTAACACAATCCCTAACCCTAAACGTAAACCTAACCCTAACCCTAACCATAATCCAAACCCTAACACTAACCCTAACCCTAACCCAAACA
>CM069539.1:76347025-76394525 GCA_035773235.1 Eospalax fontanierii
AACCCTAACACTAACCCTAACACTAACCCTAACCCAAAACAAACCCTAAACCTAACCCTAAACCTAACCCTCACGCAAACCCAAACCCTAACTCTAACCCTAAGCCTAACCCTAACCTAAACCCTAATCCTAACCCTAACACAATCCCTAACCCTAAACGTAAACCTAACCCTAACCCTAACCATAATCCAAACCCTAACACTAACCCTAACCCTAACCCAAACAAAAACCTAACTCTAACCCTAACACTAAACCTAACCCTAACCCTAACCCTAAGCCTAACCCAAACCCAAACACTAACCCTAACCCTAAACCTACCCCTAACTCTAACACTAAGCCTAAGCTTAAACCAAACCCTAAAGCAAACACTAAACCAAACCCAAACCCTTACCCTTACCCTTACCCTAACCCTAACCCTAACCCTAAACCAAACCCTAACCCTAACCCTAACCCTAAACCTAACCCTAACCCAAACATTAACCCTAACCCTAAACCTAACCCAAGCCCTAAATATAAACCTAATCCTAACAGTAACCCAAAACCTAACCCTATCACTAACCCTAACCCTAACCCTAATCCTCACCCTAAACCAAATCCTAACCCTAACCCTAACCCTAACCCTAACCCTAACCCAAACCCAAACACTAACCCTAACCCTAACCCAACCCTAACCCTAAGCCTAAAACAAACCCTAATCCAAACCCTAACCCAAACCCAAACCCTAACCCTAACCCTAACCCTAAACCAAACCCAAACCCAAACCCGAACTCTAAGCCTAACCCTAACCCAAACACTAACCCTAACCCTATCCGTAAACCTAACCCAAACCCAAACCCTAATCCTAACACTAACCCTAACCCTAACCCGAACCCGAACCCGAACCCTAACCATAACCCAAAACCTAACCCTAACCCTAACTCTAACCCTAACGCAAATCAAATCCTAACCCTAACCCTAACTCTAACCCTAACCCTAACCCAAACCGTAACTCTAACACTAATCCTAACACTAACCCTAACCCAAACCAAACCCTTACCCTTACCCTAAACCTAACCCTAATCCAAACCCAAACCCTAACCCTAACCCCAAACCTAAACCAAACCCAAATCCTAACCCTAAACCTAACCCTAACCCAAACCCTAACGCTAATCCTAAATCTAACCCTAACCCTAACCCTAACACTAAACCTAACCCAAACCCTAGCCCTTACCCTAACCCTAACACTAACCCTAACACAAACCAAACCCTAACGGAAACCCAAAACCTAACGCTAACCCTAACCCTAACCCTAAACCTAACCCTAACTCAAACCCTAACTCTAACCCTAACCCGAAACGTAATCCTAAACCTAACCCAAACCCAAACCCTAAACTTAAGCCTAACACAAACACAACCCTAACACTAACTCTAACCCAAACCCTAACCCTAAACCTAGCCCTAAACCTAACCCAAACCCAAACACTAATCCTAACACTAACCCTAACCCTAACCCGAACAAAAACCCTAACCATAGCCCAAACCCTAACACTAACCCTAACACTAAACCTAAACCAAAGTAAACACTAACCCTAACCCTAACTCTAACCCTAACCCTCACCCAAACCGTTACACTAACACTAACCATAACACTAACCCAAACCCAAACCAAACCCTAAACCTAACCCTAAACCTAACCCTCACGCAAACCCAAACCCTAACTCTAACCCTAACCCTATCCCTAACCCAAACACTAACCCTAACCCTAAACCTACCCCTAACTCTAACACTAAGCCTAAGCTTAAACCAAACCCTAAAGCAAACACTAAACCAAACCCAAACCCTAACCCTAACCCTAACCCTAACCCTAACCCTAACCCTAAACCAAACCCTAACCCTAACCCTAACCCTAAACCTAACCCTTACCCTAACCCTAGCCCTAAACCTAACCCTAACCCTAACCCAAACCCTTACCCTAACCCTAGCCCTAAACCTAACCCAAACCCAAACCCTAATCCTAACACTAACCCTAACCCTAATACGAACCCAAAACCTAACCATAGCCCAAACCCTAACCCTAACCCTAACACTAAACCTAAACCAAAGTAAACACTAACCCTAACCCTAACTCTAACCCTAACCCTCACCCAAACCGTAACGCTAACACTAACCCTAACACTAACCCTAACCCAAACCAAACGCTAAACCTAACCCTAAACCTAACCCTCATGCAAACCCAAACCCTAACTCTAACCCTAACCCTAACCCTAACCTAAACCCTAATCCTAACCCTAACGCAAACCCAAACCCTAACGTTAACCCTACCCTCACCCTAACGCAAACCCTAACCCTAACCCTAAACATAACCCTAAGCCTAACCCTAACCCAAACCCCAACCCTAACCCTAAACCTAACCCTAAACCTAACTCAAACCCTAATCCTAATCCTACCCCCTACCCTAAATCTAACCCTAACCCAAATCCTAACCCCAACCCTAACCCAAACCGAAACCCTAACCCTAAACCTAACCCTAACCGTAAACCTAACCCTAACCCAAACCCAAATCCTAACCCTAAACCTAACCCTAATCCAAACCCTAAACCTAACCCTAACCCATACCAAACCCTAACCGAAACTCAAAGCCTAACGCTAACCCTAACCCTAAACCTAACCCTAAGTCAAAGCCTAACCCTAACCCTAACCCTAATCCTAATCCTAAACCAAACCCAAACCCGAAACCTAAACTTAATCCTAACCCTAATCCTAACCCTAACCCAAACCCTAACCCTAACCCTATCCCTAACCCAAAACCTAACCCTAACCCTACCCGAAACCCAAACAGTAACCCTAACCCTAACCCAAACACAACCCTAACACTAACTCTATCCCAAAACCTAAACCTAAACCAAACCCAAACCCAAACCCTAACCCTAAACCTAAACCTAATCCAAACCCTAACCCTAACCCTAACCCATACCAAACCCTAACCGAAACTCAAACCCTATTGCTAACCCTAAACCTATCCGTAAACCTAACCCTAACCGTAAGCCTAAACCTAACCCAAACCAGAACCCTAACCGTAACTCAAACCCAAACCCTAATCCTAAACCTAACCCTAACCCAAACCCTAACCCTAACCCAAACAGTAACCCAAAACCTAACCCTAACCCTAACCCTAACCCTAACCCAAACATTAACCCTAACCCTAAACCTAATCCAAGCCCTAACTATAAACCTAACCCTAACAGTAACCCAAAACCTGACCCTACCACTAACCCTAACCCTAACCCTAACTCTAACCCTAACCCTAACCCTAATCCTCACCCTAAACCAAATCCTAACCCTAACCCTAACCCTAACCCTAACCCAAACCCAAACACTAACCCTAACCTTAACCCTAACCCTAACCCTAAGCCTAAAACAAACCCTAATCCAAACCCTAACCCAAACCCAAACCCTAACCCTAAGCCTAACCCTAAAAAAAACACAAACCCAAACCCTAACTCTAAGCCTAAACCTAACCCAAACACTAACCCTAACCCTATCCGTAAACCTAACCAAAACCCAAATCCTAATCCTAACACTAACCCTAACGCTAACCCGAACCCGAACCCGAACCCTAACCATAACCCAAAACCTAAACCTAACCCTAACTCTAACCCTAACGCAAATCAAACCCTAACCCTAACCCTAACTCTAACCCTAACCCTAACCCAAACCGTAACTCTAACACTAATCCTAACACTAACCCTAACCCAAACCAAACCCTTACCCTAACCCTAAACCTAACCCTAATCCAAACCCAAACCCTAACCCTAACCCTAAACCTAAACCAAACCCAAATCCTAACCCTAAACCTAACCCTAAGCCAAACCCTAACCCTAAACCTAAATCTAACCCTAACCCTAACCCTAACACTAAACCTAACCCAAACCCTAACCCTTACCCTAACCCTAACTCAAACCCTAACTCTAACCCTGACCCGAACCCTAATCCTAAACCTAACCCAAACCCAAACCCTAAACTTAAGCCTAACACAAACACAACCCTAACACTAACTCTAACCCAAACCCTAACCCTAAACCTAGCCCTAAACCTAACCCAAACCCAAACACTAATCCTAACACTAACCCTAACCCTAACCCGAACCCAACCCCTAACCATAGCCCAAACCCTAACCCTAACCGCAACACTAAACCTAAACCAAAGTAAACACTAACCCTAACCCTAACTCTAACCCTAACCCTCACCCAAACCGTAACGCTAACACTAAACCTAACACTAACCCAAACCCAAACCAAACCCTAAACCTAACCCTAAACCTAACCCTCACGCAAACCCAAACCTTAACTCTAACCCTAACCCTAACCCAAACTTAAACCCTAATCCTAACACTAACCCTAACCCTAACCCTAACCCAAACCCAAACCGTAACGTTAACCCTACCCTCACCCTAACGCAAACCCTAACCCTAACCCTAAACATAACCCTAAGCCTAACCCTAACCCAAACCCGAACCCTAACCCTAAACCTAACCCTAAACCTAACTCAAACCCTAATCCTAATCCTAACCCTAACCCTAACCCTAACCCTAACCCTAACCCAAACCCTAACCCTAATACTAACACTAACCCTAACCCGAACCCGAACCCAATCCCTAAACATAACCCAATCCCTAACCCTAACACTAAAACTAAACCAAAGCAAACACTAACCGTAACCCTGACTCTAACCCTAACCCTCACCCAAACCGTAACCCTAACACTAACCCTAACACTAACCCTAACCCAAACCAAACCCTAAACCTAACCCTAAACCTAACCCTCACGCAAACCCAAACCCTAACTCTAACCCTAAGCCTAACCCTAACCTAAACCCTAATCCTAACCCTAACACAATCCCTAACCCTAAACGTAAACCTAACCCTAACCCTAACCATAATCCAAACCCTAACACTAACCCTAACCCTAACCCAAACAAGAACCTAACTCTAACCCTAACCCTAACCCTAAGCCTAACCCAAACCCAAACACTAACCCTAACCCTAAACCTACCCCTAACCCTAACACTAAGCCTAAGCCTAAACCAAACCCTAAAGCAAACACTAAACCAAACCCAAACCCTAACCCTAAACCTAACCCTAACCCAAACACAAACCCAAACCCAAACCCTAACCCTAACCCTAACCCTAACCCAAACCCTTATCCTAACCCTAGCCCTAAACCTAACCCAAACCCAAACCCTAATCCTAACACTAACCCTAAACCTAACCCGAACCCAAACCCTAACCATAGCCCAAACCCTAACCCTAACCCTAACACTAAACCTAAACCAAAGTAAACACTAACCCTAACCCTAACTCTAACCCTAACCCTCACCCAAACCGTAACGCTAACACTAACCCTAACACTAACCCTAACCCAAACCAAACCCTAAACCTAACCCTAAACCTAACCCTCACCCAAACCCAAACCCTAACTCTAACTCTAAGCCTAACGCTAACCTAAACCCTAATCCTAACCCTAACACAATCCCTAACCCTAAACGTAAACCTAACCCTAACCCTAACCATAATCCAAACCCTAACACTAACCCTAACCCTAACACAAACAAGAACCTAACTCTAACCCTAACCCTAACCCTAAGCCTAACCCAAACCCAAACACTAACCCTAACCCTAAACCTACCCCTAACCCTAACACTAAGCCTAAGCCTAAACCAAACCCTAAAGCAAACACTAAACCAAACCCAAACCCTAACCCTAAACCTAACCCTAACCCAAACACAAACCCAAACCCAAACCCTAACCCTAACCCTAACCCTAACCCAAACCCTTATCCTAACCCTAGCCCTAAACCTAACCCAAACCCAAACCCTAATCCTAACACTAACCCTAAACCTAACCCGAACCCAAACCCTAACCATAGCCCAAACCCTAACCCTAACCCTAACACTAAACCTAAACCAAAGTAAACACTAACCCTAACCCTAACTCTAACCCTAACCCTCACCCAAACCGTAACGCTAACACTAACCCTAACACTAACCCTAACCCAAACCAAACCCTAAACCTAACCCTAAACCTAACCCTCACGCAAACCCAAACCCTAACTCTAACCCTAACCCTAACCTAAACCCTAATCCTAACACTAACCCTAACCCTAACGCAAACCCAAACCCTAACGTTCACCCTACTCTCACCCTAACGCAAACCCTAACCCTAACCCTAAACATAACCCTAGCCTAACCCTAACCCAAACCCGAACCCTAACCCTAAACCTAACCCTAAACCTAACTCAAACCCTAATCCTAATACTAACCCTAACCCTAAACCTAACCCTAACCCAAACCCTTACCCTAACCCTAACCCAAACCGAAACCCTATCCCTAAACCTAACCCTAACCGTAAACCTAACCCTTACCCAAACCCAAATCCTAACCCTAAACCTAACCATAATCCAAACCCTAACCCTAACCCTAACCCATACCAAACCCTAACCGAAACTCAAAGCCTAACGCTAACCCTAACCTTAAACCTAACCCTAAGTCAAAGCCTAAACCTAACCCTAACCCTAATCCTAATCCTAAACCAAACCCAATCCCGAAACCTAAACTTAATCCTAACCCTAATCCTAACCCTAACCCAAACCCTAACCCTAACCCTATCCCTAACCCAAAACCTAACCCTAACCCTACCCGAAACCCAAACAGTAACCCTAACCCTAACCCAAACACAACCCTAACACTAACTCTAACCCAAAACGTAAACCTAAACCAAACCCAAACCCAAACCCTAACCCTAAACCTAAACCTAATCCAAACCCTAACCCTAACCCTAACAAATACCAAGCCCTAACCGAAACTCAAACCCTAATGCTAACCCTAAACCTATCCCTAAACCTAACCCTAACCGTAAGCCTAAACCTAACCCAAACCAGAACCCTAACCGAAACCCAAACCCTAATGCTAACCCTAAACCTATCCCTAAACCTAACCCTAACTGTAAGCCTAAACCTAACCCAAACCAGAACCCTAACCGTAACTCAAACCCAAACCCTAATCCTAAACCTAACCCTAACCCAAACCCTAATCCTAACCCAAACAGTAACCCAAAACCTAACCCTAACCCTAACCCTAACCCTAACCCAAACATTAACCCTAACCCTAAACCTAACCCAAGCCCTAAATATAAACCTAATCCTAACAGTAACCCAAAACCTAACCCTATCACTAACCCAAACCCTAACTCTAACTCTAACCCTAACCCTAACCCTAACCCTAATCCTCACCCTAAACCAAATCCTAACCCTAACCCTAACCCTAACCCTAACCCTAACCCAAACCCAAACACTAACCCTAACCCTAACCCAACCCTAACCCTAAGCCTAAAACAAACCCTAATCCAAACCCTAACCCAAACCCAAACCCTAACCCTAACCCTAACCCTAAACCAAACCCAAACCCAAACCCGAACTCTAAGCCTAACCCTAACCCAAACACTAACCCTAACCCTATCCGTAAACCTAACCCAAACCCAAACCCTAATCCTAACACTAACCCTAACCCTAACCCGAACCCGAACCCGAACCCTAACCATAACCCAAAACCTAACCCTAACCCTAACTCTAACCCTAACGCAAATCAAACCCTAACCCTAACCCTAACTCTAACCCTAACCCTAACCCAAACCGTAACTCTAACACTATTCCTAAGATTAACCCTAACCCAAACCAAACCCTTACCCTTACCCTAAACCTAACCCTAATCCAAACCCAAACCCTAACCCTAACCCTAAACCTAAACCAAACCCAAATCCTAACCCTAAACCTAACCCTAACCCAAACCCTAACCCTAATCCTAAATCTAACCCTAACCCTAACCCTAACACTAAACCTAACCCAAACCCTAACCCTTACCCTAACCCTAACACTAACCCTAACACAAACCAAACCCTAACGGAAACCCAAAACCTAACGCTAACCCTAACCCTAACCCTAAACCTAACCCTAACTCAAACCCTAACTCTAACCCTAACCCGAAACGTAATCCTAAACCTAACCCAAACCCAAACCCTAATCTTAAGCCTAACACAAACACAACCCTAACACTAAATCTAACCCAAACCCTAACCCTAAACCTAGCCCTAAACCTAACCCAAACCCAAACACTAATCCTAACACTAACCCTAACCCTAACCCGAACCCAAACCCTAACCATAGCCCAAACACTAACCCTAACCCTAACACTTAACCTAAACCAAAGAAAACACTAACCCTAACCCTAACTCTAACCCTAACCCTCACCCAAACCGTAACGCTAACACTAACCATAACACTAACCCAAACCCAAACCAAACCCTAAACCTAACCCTAAACCTAACCCTCACGCAAACCCAAACCCTAACTCTAACCCTAACCCTAACCCTAACCTAAACGCTAATACTAACGCTAACCCTAACGCTAACCCAAAGCCAAGCCCTAACGTTAACCCTACGCTCACCCTAACGCAAACCCTAACCCTAACCCTAAACATAACCCTAAGCCTAACCCTAACCCAAACCAGAAACCTAACACTAAACCTAACCCTAAACCTAACTCAAACCCTAATCCTAATCCTAACCCTAACCCTAACCCTAACCCTAACCCAAACCCTAACCCTAACCCTAACCCGAACCAAAACCCTAACCATAACCCAATCCCTAACCCTAACACTAAAACTAAACGAAAGCAAACACTAACCGTAACCCTGACTCTAACCCTAACCCTCACCCAAAGCGGAACCCTAACACTAACCTAACACTAACCCTAACCCAAACCAAACCCTAAACCTAACCCTAAACCTAACCCTCACGCAAACCCAAACCCTAACTCTAACCCTAAGCCTAACCCTAACCTAAACCCTAATCCTAACCCTAACACAATCCCTAACCCTAAACGTAAACCTAACCCTAACCCTAACCATAATCCAAACCCTAACACTAACCCTAACCCTAACCCAAACAAAAACCTAACTCTAACCCTAACACTAACCCTAACCCTAACCCTAACCCTAACCCTAACCCTAACCCTAAGTCTAACCCAAACCCAAACACTAACCCTAACCCTAAACCTACCCCTAACCCTAACACTAAGCCTAAACCTAAACCAAACCCTAAAGCAAACACTAAACCAAACCCAAACCATAACCCTAACCCCAACCCTAACCCAAACCCAAACCCAAACCCAAACCCTAACCTTAACCCTAACCCTAACCCAAACCCTTACCCTAACCCTAGCCCTAAACCTAACCCAAACCCAAACCCAAACCCTAATCCTAACACTAACCCTAACCCTAACCCGAACCCAAAACCTAACCATAGCCCAAACCCTAACCCTAACCCTAACACTAAACCTAAACCAAAGTAAACACTAACCCTAACCCTAACTCTAACCCTAACCCTCACCCAAACCGTAACGCTAACACTAACCCTAACACTAACCCTAACCCAAACCAAACCCTAAACCTAACCCTAAACCTAACCCTCACGCAAACCCAAACCCTAACTCTAACCCTAACCGTAACCCTAACCTAAACCCTAATCCTAACACTAATCCTAACCCTAACGCAAACCCAAACCCTAAAGTTAACCATACACTCACCCTAACGCAAACCCTAACCCTAACCCTAAACATAACCCTAAGCCTAACCCTAACCCAAACCCGAACCCTAACCCTAAACCTAACCCTAAACCTAACTCAAACCCTAATCCTAATCCTACCCCTAACCCTAAACCTAACCCTAACCCAAACCCTAACCCTAACCCTAACCCAAACTGAAACCCTAACCCTAAACCTAACCCTAACCGTAAACCTAACCCTAACCCAAACCCAAATCCTAACCCTAAACCTAACCCTAATCCAAACCCTAACCCTAACCCTAACCCATACCAAACCCTAACCGAAACACAAAGCCTAACGCTAACCCTAACCCTAAACCTAACCCTAAGTCAAAGCCTAACCCTAACCCTAACCCTAATCCTAATCCTAAACCAAACCCAAACCCGAAACCTAAACTTAATCCTAACCCTAAACCTAATCCTAACCCAAACCCTAACCCTAACCCTATCCCTAACCCAAAACCTAACCCTAACCCTACCCGAAACCCAAACAGTAACCCTAACCCTAACCCAAACACAACCCTAACACTAACTCTAACCCAAAATCTAAACCTAAACCAAACCCAAACCCAAACCGTAACCCTAAACCTAAACCTAATCCAAACCCTAACCCTAACCCTAACCCATACCAAACCCTAACCGAAACTCAAACCCTAATGCTAACCCTAAACCTATTCCTAAACCTAACCCTAACCGTAAGCGTAAACCTAACCCTAACCCTAAACCTAACCCTAAACCTAACTCAAACTCTAATCCTAATCCTAACCCTAACCCTAACCCTAACCCTAACCCTAACCCTAACCCAAACCCTAACCCTAATACTAACACTAACCCTAATCCTAACCCGAATCCAAACCCTAACCATAACCCAATCCCTAACCCTAACACTAAAACTAAACCAAAGCAAACACTAACGGTAACCCTGACTCTAATCCTAACACTCACCCAAACCGGAACCCTAACACTAACCCTAACACTAACCCTAACCCAAACCAAACCCTAAACCTAACCCTAAACCTAACCCTCACGCAAACCCAAACCCTAACTCTAACCCTAAGCCTAACCCTAACCTAAACCCTAATCCTAACCCTAACAAAATCCCTAACCCTAAACGTAAACCTAAACCTAACCCTAACCATAATCCAAACCCTAACACTAACCCTAACCCTAACCCAAACAAAAACCTAACTCTAACCCTAACACTAACCCTAACCCTAACCCTAACCCTAAGCCTAACCCAAACCCAAACACTAACCCTAACACTAAACCTACCCCTAACTCTAACATTAAGCCTAAGCTTAAACCAAACCCTAAAGCAAACACTAAACCAAACCCAAACCCTAACCCTAACCCTAACCCTAACCCTAACCCTAACCCTAAACCAAACCCTAACCCTAACCCTAACCCTAACCCTAACCCAAACCCAAACCCTAACCCTAACCCTAACCCTAACCCAAACCCTTACCCTAACCCTAGCCCTAAACCTAACCCAAACCCAAACACTAACCCTAACCCTAACCCAACCCTAACCCTAAGCCTAAAACAAACCCTAATCCAAACCCTAACCCAAACCCAAACCCTAACCCTAACCCTAACCCTAAACCAAACCCAAACCCAAACCCTAACTCTAAGCCTAACCCTAACCCAAACACTAACCCTAACCCTATCCGTAAACCTAACCCAAACCCAAACCCTAATCCTAACACTAACCCTAACCCTAACCCGAACCCGAACCCGAACCCTAACCATAACCCAAAACCTAACCCTAACCCTAACTCTAACCCTAACGCAAATCAAATCCTAACCCTAACCCTAATTCTAACCCTAACCCTAACCCAAACCGTAACTCTAACACTAATCCTAACACTAACCCTAACCCAAACCAAACCCTTACCCTTACCCTAAACCTAACCCTAATCCAAACCCAAACCCTAACCCTAACCCTAAACCTAAACCAAACCCAAATCCTAACCCTAAACCTAACCCTAACCCAAACCCTAACCCTAATCCTAAATCTAACCCTAACCCTAACCCTAACACTAAACCTAACCCAAACCCTAACCCTTACCCTAACCCTAACACTAACCCTAACACAAACCAAACCCTAACGGAAACCCAAAACCTAACGCTAACCCTAACCCTAACCCTAAACCTAACCCTAACTCAAACCCTAACTCTAACCCTAACCCGAAACGTAATCCTAAACCTAACCCAAACCCAAACCCTAAACTTAAGCCTAACACAAACACAACCCTAACACTAACTCTAACCCAAACCCTAACCCTAAACCTAGCCCTAAACCTAACCCAAACCCAAACACTAATCCTAACACTAACCCTAACCCTAACCCGAACCCAAACCCTAACCATAGCCCAAACCCTAACCCTAACCCTAACACTAAACCTAAACCAAAGTAAACACTAACCCTAACCCTAACTCTAACCCTAACCCTCACCCAAACCGTAACGCTAACACTAACCATAACACTAACCCAAACCCAAACCAAACCCTAAACCTAACCCTAAACCTAACCCTCACGCAAACCCAAACCCTAACTCTAACCCTAACCCTAACCCTAACCTAAACGCTAATCCTAACACTAACCCTAACCCTAACCCAAACCCAAACCCTAACGTTAACCCTACCCTCACCCTAACGCAAACCCTAACCCTAACCCTAAACATAACCCTAAGCCTAACCCTAACCCAAACCAGAAACCTAACCCTAAACCTAACCCTAAACCTAACTCAAACCCTAATCCTAATCCTAACCCTAACCCTAACCCTAACCCTAACCCAAACCCTAACCCTAACCCTAACCCGAACCCAAACCCTAACCATAACCCAATCCCTAACCCTAACACTAAAACTAAACGAAAGCAAACACTAACCGTAACCCTGACTCTAACCCTAACCCTCACCCAAACCGTAACCCTAACACTAACCTAACACTAACCCTAACCCAAACCAAACCCTAAACCTAACCCTAAACCTAACCCTCACGCAAACCCAAACCCTAACTCTAACCCTAAGCCTAACCCTAACCTAAACCCTAATCCTAACCCTAACACAATCCCTAACCCTAAACGTAAACCTAACCCTAACCCTAACCATAATCCAAACCCTAACACTAACCCTAACCCTAACCCAAACAAAAACCTAACTCTAACCCTAACACTAACCCTAACCCTAACCCTAACCCTAACCCTAAGCCTAACCCAAACTCAAACACTAACCCTAACCCTAAACCTACCCCTAACCCTAACACTAAGCCTAAGCCTAAACCAAACCCTAAAGCAAACACTAAACCAAACCCAAACCCTAACCCTAACCCCAACCCTAACCAAAACCCAACCCCATACCCAAATCCTAACCTTAACCCTAACCCTAACCCAAACCCTTACCCTAACCCTAGCCCTAAACCTAACCCAAACCCAAACCCAAACCCTAATCCTAACACTAACCCTAACCCTAACCCGAACCCAAACCCTAACCAAAGCCCAAACCCTAACGCTAACCCTAACACTAAACCAAAACCAAAGTAAACACTAACCGTAACCCTAACTCTAACCCTAACCCTCACCCAAACCGTAACGCTAACACAAACCCTAACACTAACCCTAAACCAAACCAAACCCTAAACCTAACCCTAAACCTAACCCTCACGCAAACCCAAACCCTAACTCTAACCCTAACCCTAACCCTAACCTAAACCCTAATCCTAACCCTAACGCAAACCCAAACCCTAACTTTAACCCTACCCTCACCCTAACGCAAACCCTAACCCTAACCCTAAACATAACCCTAAGCCTAACCCTAACCCAAACCCGAAACCTAACCCTAAACCTAACCCGAAACCTAACCCTAAACCTAACTCAAACCCTAATCCTAATCCTAACCCTAACCCTAAACCTAACCCTAACCCAAATCCTAACCCTAACCCTAACCCAAACCGAAAACCTAACCCTAAACCTAACCCTAACCGTAAACCTAACCCTAACCCAAACCCAAATCCTAACCCTAAACCTAACCCTAATCCAAACCCTAACCCTAACCCTAACCCATACCAAACCCTAACCGAAACTCAAAGCCTAACGCTAACCCTAACCCTAAACCTAACCCTAAGTCAAAGCCTAACCCTAACCCTAACCCTAATCCTAATCCTAAACCAAACCCAAACCCGAAACCTAAACTTAATCCTAACCCTAATCCTAACCCTAACCCAAACCCTAACCCTAACCCTATCCCAAACCAAAACCTAACCCTAACCCTACCCGAAACCCAAACACCAACCCTAACCCTAACCCAAACACAACCCTAACACTAACTCTAACCCAAAACCTAAACCTAAACCAAACCCAAACCCAAACCCTAACCCTAAACCTAAACCTAATCCAAACCCTAACCCTAACCCTAACCCATACCAAACCCTAACCGAAACTCAAACCCTAATGCTAACCCTAAACCTATCCCTAAACCTAACCCTAACCGTAAGCGTAAACCTAACCCTAACCCTAAACCTAACCCTAAACCTAACTCAAACCCTAATCCTAATCCTAACCCTAACCCTAACCCTAACCCTAACCCTAACCCTAACCCAAACCCTAACCCTAATACTAACACTAACCCTAACCCTAACCCGAATCCAAACCCTAACCATAACCCAATCCCTAACCCTAACACTAAAACTAAACCAAAGCAAACACTAACGGTAACCCTGACTCTAATCCTAACCCTCACCCAAACCGTAACCCTAACACTAACCCTTACACTAACCCTAACCCAAACCAAACCCTAAACCTAACCCTAAACCTAACCCTCACGCAAACCCAAACCCTAACTCTAACCCTAAGCCTAACCCTAACCTAAACCCTAATCCTAACCCTAACAAAATCCCTAACCCTAAACGTAAACCTAAACCTAACCCTAACCATAATCCAAACCCTAACACTAACCCTAACCCTAACCCAAACAAAAACCTAACTCTAACCCTAACACTAACCCTAACCCTAACCCTAACCCTAAGCCTAACCCAAACCCAAACACTAACCCTAACACTAAACCTACCCCTAACTCTAACACTAAGCCTAAGCTTAAACCAAACCCTAAAGCAAACACTAAACCAAACCCAAACCCTAACCCTAACCCTAACCCTAACCCTAACCCTAACCCTAACCCTAAACCAAACCCTAACCCTAACCCTAACCCTAACCCTAACCCAAACCCAAACCCTAACCCTAACCCTAACCCTAACCCAAACCCTTACCCTAACCCTAGCCCTAAAACCTAACCCAAACCCAAACACTAACCCTAACCCTAACCCAACCCTAACCCTAAGCCTAAAACAAACCCTAATCCAAACCCTAACCCAAACCCAAACCCTAACCCTAACCCTAACCCTAAACCAAACCCAAACCCAAACCCTAACTCTAAGCCTAACCCTAACCCAAACACTAACCCTAACCCTATCCGTAAACCTAACCCAAACCCAAACCCTAATCCTAACACTAACCCTAACCCTAACCCGAACCCGAACCCGAACCCTAACCATAACCCAAAACCTAACCCTAACCCTAACTCTAACCCTAACGCAAATCAAATCCTAACCCTAACCCTAATTCTAACCCTAACCCTAACCCAAACCGTAACTCTAACACTAATCCTAACACTAACCCTAACCCAAACCAAACCCTTACCCTTACCCTAAACCTCACCCTAATCCAAACCCAAACCCTAACCCTAACCCTAAACCTAAACCAAACCCAAATCCTAACCCTAAACCTAACCCTAACCCAAACCCTAACCCTAATCCTAAATCTAACCCTAACCCTAACCCTAACACTAAACCTAACCCAAACCCTAACCCTTACCCTAACCCTAACACTAACCCTAACACAAACCAAACCCTAACGGAAACCCAAAACCTAACGCTAACCCTAACCCTAACCCTAAACCTAACCCTAACTCAAACCCTAACTCTAACCCTAACCCGAAACGTAATCCTAAACCTAACCCAAACCCAAACCCTAAACTTAAGCCTAACACAAACACAACCCTAACACTAACTCTAACCCAAACCCTAACCCTAAACCTAGCCCTAAACCTAACCCAAACCCAAACACTAATCCTAACACTAACCCTAACCCTAACCCGAACCCAAACCCTAACCATAGCCCAAACCCTAACCCTAACCCTAACACTAAACCTAAACCAAAGTAAACACTAACCCTAACCCTAACTCTAACCCTAACCCTCACCCAAACCGTAACGCTAACACTAACCATAACACTAACCCAAACCCAAACCAAACCCTAAACCTAACCCTAAACCTAACCCTCACGCAAACCCAAACCCTAACTCTAACCCTAACCCTAACCCTAACCTAAACGCTAATCCTAACACTAACCCTAACCCTAACCCAAACCCAAACCCTAACGTTAACCCTACCCTCACCCTAACGCAAACCCTAACCCTAACCCTAAACATAACCCTAAGCCTAACCCTAACCCAAACCAGAAACCTAACCCTAAACCTAACCCTAAACCTAACTCAAACCCTAATCCTAATCCTAACCCTAACCCTAACCCTAACCCTAACCCAAACCCTAACCCTAACCCTAACCCGAACCCAAACCCTAACCATAACCCAATCCCTAACCCTAACACTAAAACTAAACGAAAGCAAACACTAACCGTAACCCTGACTCTAACCCTAACCCTCACCCAAACCGTAACCCTAACACTAACCTAACACTAACCCTAACCCAAACCAAACCCTAAACCTAACCCTAAACCTAACCCTCACGCAAACCCA
Organism: Eospalax fontanierii; assembly: GCA_035773235.1. NCBI lineage: Eukaryota > Metazoa > Chordata > Mammalia > Rodentia > Spalacidae > Eospalax > Eospalax fontanierii. The sequence continues at coordinate 76,363,469 of CM069539.1, forward strand.
AACCCTAACTCTAACCCTAAGCCTAACCCTAACCTAAACCCTAATCCTAACCCTAACACAATCCCTAACCCTAAACGTAAACCTAACCCTAACCCTAACCATAATCCAAACCCTAACACTAACCCTAACCCTAACCCAAACAAAAACCTAACTCTAACCCTAACACTAACCCTAACCCTAACCCTAACCCTAACCCTAAGACTAACCCAAACCCAAACACTAACCCTAACCCTAAACCTACCCCTAACCCTAACACTAAGCCTAAGCCTAAACCAAACCCTAAAGCAAACACTAAACCAAACCCAAACCCTAACCCTAACCCCAACCCTAACCAAAACCCAAACCCAAACCCAAACCCTAACCTTAACCCTAACCCTAACCCAAACCCTTACCCTAACCCTAGCCCTAAACCTAACCCAAACCCAAACCCAAACCCTAATCCTAACACTAACCCTAACCCTAACCCGAACCCAAACCCTAACCATAGCCCAAACCCTAACCCTAACCCTAACACTAAACCTAAACCAAAGTAAACACTAACCCTAACCCTAACTCTAACCCTAACCCTCACCCAAACCGTAACGCTAACACTAACCCTAACACTAACCCTAACCCAAACCAAACCCTAAACCTAACCCTAAACCTAACCCTCACGCAAACCCAAACCCTAACTCTAACCCTAACCCTAACCCTAACCTAAACCCTAATCCTAACCCTAACGCAAACCCAAACCCTAACTTTAACCCTACCCTCACCCTAACGCAAACCCTAACCCTAACCCTAAACATAACCCTAAGCCTAACCCTAACCCAAACCCGAAACCTAACCCTAAACCTAACCCGAAACCTAACCCTAAACCTAACTCAAACCCTAATCCTAATCCTAACCCTAACCCTAAACCTAACCCTAACCCAAATCCTAACCCTAACCCTAACCCAAACCGAAACCCTAACCCTAAACCTAACCCTAACCGTAAACCTAACCCTAACCCAAACCCAAATCCTAACCCTAAACCTAACCCTAATCCAAACCCTAACCCTAACCCTAACCCATACCAAACCCTAACCGAAACTCAAAGCCTAACGCTAACCCTAACCCTAAACCTAACCATAAGTCAAAGCCTAACCCTAACCCTAACCCTAATCCTAATCCTAAACCAAACCCAAACCCGAAACCTAAACTTAATCCTAACCCTAATCCTAACCCTAACCCAAACCCTAACCCTAACCCTATCCCAAACCAAAACCTAACCCTAACCCTACCCGAAACCCAAACAGTAACCCTAACCCTAACCCAAACACAACCCTAACACTAACTCTAACCCAAAACCTAAACCTAAACCAAACCCAAACCCAAACCCTAACCCTAAACCTAAACCTAATCCAAACCCTAACCCTAACCCTAACCCATACCAAACCCTAACCGAAACTCAAACCCTAATGCTAACCCTAAACCTATCCCTAAACCTAACCCTAACCGTAAGCGGAAACCTAACCCTAACCCTAAACCTAACCCTAAACCTAACTCAAACCCTAATCCTAATCCTAACCCTAACCCTAACCCTAACCCTAACCCTAACCCTAACCCAAACCCTAACCCTAATACTAACACTAACCCTAACCCTAACCCGAATCCAAACCCTAACCATAACCCAATCCCTAACCCTAACACTAAAACTAAACCAAAGCAAACACTAACGGTAACCCTGACTCTAATCCTAACCCTCACCCAAACCGTAACCCTAACACTAACCCTAACACTAACCCTAACCCAAACCAAACCCTAAACCTAACCCTAAACCTAACCCTCACGCAAACCCAAACCCTAACTCTAACCCTAAGCCTAACCCTAACCTAAACCCTAATCCTAACCCTAACAAAATCCCTAACCCTAAACGTAAACCTAAACCTAACCCTAACCATAATCCAAACCCTAACACTAACCCTAACCCTAACCCAAACAAAAACCTAACTCTAACCCTAACACTAACCCTAACCCTAACCCTAACCCTAAGCCTAACCCAAACCCAAACACTAACCCTAACACTAAACCTACCCCTAACTCTAACACTAAGCCTAAGCTTAAACCAAACCCTAAAGCAAACACTAAACCAAACCCAAACCCTAACCCTAACCCTAACCCTAACCCTAACCCTAACCCTAACCCTAAACCAAACCCTAACCCTAACCCTAACCCTAACCCTAACCCAAACCCAAACCCTAACCCTAACCCTAACCCTAACCCAAACCCTTACCCTAACCCTAGCCCTAAACCTAACCCAAACCCAAACACTAACCCTAACCCTAACCCAACCCTAACCCTAAGCCTAAAACAAACCCTAATCCAAACCCTAACCCAAACCCAAACCCTAACCCTAACCCTAACCCTAAACCAAACCCAAACCCAAACCCTAACTCTAAGCCTAACCCTAACCCAAACACTAACCCTAACCCTATCCGTAAACCTAACCCAAACCCAAACCCTAATCCTAACACTAACCCTAACCCTAACCCGAACCCGAACCCGAACCCTAACCATACCCCAAAACCTAACCCTAACCCTAACTCTAACCCTAACGCAAATCAAATCCTAACGCTAACCCTAATTCTAACCCTAACCCTAACCCAAACCGTAACTCTAACACTAATCCTAACACTAACCCTAACCCAAACCAAACCCTTACCCTTACCCTAAACCTAACCCTAATCCAAACCCAAACCCTAACCCTAACCCTAAACCTAAACCAAACCCAAATCCTAACCCTAAACCTAACCCTAACCCAAACCCTAACCCTAATCCTAAATCTAACCCTAACCCTAACCCTAACACTAAACCTAACCCAAACCCTAACCCTTACCCTAACCCTAACACTAACCCTAACACAAACCAAACCCTAACGGAAACCCAAAACCTAACGCTAACCCTAACCCTAACCCTAAACCTAACCCTAACTCAAACCCTAACTCTAACCCTAACCCGAAACGTAATCCTAAACCTAACCCAAACCCAAACCCTAAACTTAAGCCTAACACAAACACAACCCTAACACTAACTCTAACCCAAACCCTAACCCTAAACCTAGCCCTAAACCTAACCCAAACCCAAACACTAATCCTAACACTAACCCTAACCCTAACCCGAACCCAAACCCTAACCATAGCCCAAACCCTAACCCTAACCCTAACACTAAACCTAAACCAAAGTAAACACTAACCCTAACCCTAACTCTAACCCTAACCCTCACCCAAACCGTAACGCTAACACTAACCATAACACTAACCCAAACCCAAACCAAACCCTAAACCTAACCCTAAACCTAACCCTCACGCAAACCCAAACCCTAACTCTAACCCTAACCCTAACCCTAACCTAAACGCTAATCCTAACACTAACCCTAACCCTAACCCAAACCCAAACCCTAACGTTAACCCTACCCTCACCCTAACGCAAACCCTAACCCTAACCCTAAACATAACCCTAAGCCTAACCCTAACCCAAACCAGAAACCTAACCCTAAACCTAACCCTAAACCTAACTCAAACCCTAATCCTAATCCTAACCCTAACCCTAACCCTAACCCTAACCCAAACCCTAACCCTAACCCTAACCCGAACCCAAACCCTAACCATAACCCAATCCCTAACCCTAACACTAAAACTAAACGAAAGCAAACACTAACCGTAACCCTGACTCTAACCCTAACCCTCACCCAAACCGTAACCCTAACACTAACCTAACACTAACCCTAACCCAAACCAAACCCTAAACCTAACCCTAAACCTAACCCTCACGCAAACCCAAACCCTAACTCTAACCCTAAGCCTAACCCTAACCTAAACCCTAATCCTAACCCTAACACAATCCCTAACCCTAAACGTAAACCTAACCCTAACCCTAACCATAATCCAAACCCTAACACTAACCCTAACCCTAACCCAAACAAAAACCTAACTCTAACCCTAACACTAACCCTAACCCTAACCCTAACCCTAACCCTAAGCCTAACCCAAACCCAAACACTAACCCTAACCCTAAACCTACCCCTAACCCTAACACTAAGCCTAAGCCTAAACCAAACCCTAAAGCAAACACTAAACCAAACCCAAACCCTAACCCTAACCCCAACCCTAACCAAAACCCAAACCCAAACCCAAACCCTAACCGAAACCCTAACCCTAACCCAAACCCTTACCCTAACCCTAGCCCTAAACCTAACCCAAACCCAAACCCAAACCCTAATCCTAACACTAACCCTAACCCTAACCCGAACCCAAACCCTAACCATAGCCCAAACCCTAACCCTAACCCTAACACTAAACCTAAACCAAAGTAAACACTAACCCTAACCCTAACTCTAACCCTAACCCTCACCCAAACCGCAACCCTAACACTAACCCTAACACTAACCCTAACCCAAACCAAACCCTAAACCTAACCCTAAACCTAACCCTCACGCAAACCCAAACCCTAACTCTAACCCTAACCCTAACCCTAACCTAAACCCTAATCCTAACCCTAACGCAAACCCAAACCCTAACTTTAACCCTACCCTCACCCTAACGCAAACCCTAACCCTAACCCTAAACATAACCCTAAGCCTAACCCTAACCCAAACCCGAAACCTAACCCTAAACCTAACCCGAAACCTAACCCTAAACCTAACTCAAACCCTAATCCTAATCCTAACCCTAACCCTAAACCTAACCCTAACCCAAATCCTAACCCTAACCCTAACCCAAACCGAAACCCTAACCCTAAACCTAACCCTAACCGTAAACCTAACCCTAACCCAAACCCAAATCCTAACCCTAAACCTAACCCTAATCCAAACCCTAACCCTAACCCTAACCCATACCAAACCCTAACCGAAACTCAAAGCCTAACGCTAACCCTAACCCTAAACCTAACCCTAAGTCAAAGCCTAACCCTAACCCTAACCCTAATCCTAATCCTAAACCAAACCCAAACCCGAAACCTAAACTTAATCCTAACCCTAATCCTAACCCTAACCCAAACCCTAACCCTAACCCTATCCCAAACCAAAACCTAACCCTAACCCTACCCGAAACCCAAACAGTAACCCTAACCCTAACCCAAACACAACCCTAACACTAACTCTAACCCAAAACCTAAACCTAAACCAAACCCAAACCCAAACCCTAACCCTAAACCTAAACCTAATCCAAACCCTAACCCTAACCCTAACCCATACCAAACCCTAACCGAAACTCAAACCCTAATGCTAACCCTAAACCTATCCCTAAACCTAACCCTAACCGTAAGCCTAAACCTAACCCAAACCAGTACCCTAACCCTAACCCTAACCCAAACCCAAACACTAACCCTAACCCTAACCCTAACCCTAACCCTAAGCCTTACACAAACCCTATTCCAAACCCTAACCCAAACCCAAACCCTAACCCTAACCCTAACCCTAAACCAAACACAAACCCAAAACCTAACTCTAAGCCTAACCCTAACGCAAACACTAACTCTAACCCTATCCGTAAACCTAACCGAAACCCAAACCCTAATCCTAACACTAACCCTAACCCTACCCCGAACCCGAACCCGAACCCTAACCATAACCCAAAACCTAACCCTAACCCTAACTCTAACCCTAACGCAAATCAAATCCTAACCCTAACCCTAACTCTAACCCTAACCCTAACCAAAACCGTAACTCTAACACTAATCCTAACAGTAACCCTAACCCAAACCAAACCCTTACCCTAACCCTAACCCTAAGCCTAACCCAAACCCTAACACTAACCCTAACCCTAACCCTTCCCCTAACCCTAACACTAATCCTAACCCTAACCCTAACCCTAAAGCAAACCCTTTACCAAACCCAAACCCTAATCCTAACCCTAACCCTAACCCAAACCCAAACCCAAACCCAAACCCTAACCCTAACCCTAACCCTAACCCAAACCCTTATCCTAACCCTAGCCCTAAACCTAACCCAAACCCAAACCCTAATCCTAACACTAACCCTAACCCTAAAACGAACCCAAACCCTAACCATAGCCCAAACCCTAACCCTATCCCTAACACTAAACCTAAACCAAAGTAAACACTAAGCCTAACCCTAACTCTAACCCTAACCCTCACCCAAACCGTAACGCTAACACTAACCATAACACTAACCCAAACCCAAACCAAACCCTAAACCTAACCCTAAACCTAACCCTCACGCAAACCCAAACCCTAACTCTAACCCTAACCCTAACCCTAACCTAAACCCTAATCCTAACACTAACCCTAACCCTAACACAAACCCAAACCCTAACGTTAACCCTACCCTCACCCTAACGCAAACCCTAACCCTAACCCTAAACATAACCCTAAGCCTAACCCTAACCCAAACCCGAACCCTAAAGCTAAACCTAACCCTAAACCTAACTCAAACCCTAATCCTAATCCTAACCCTAACCCTAAACCTAACCCTAACCCAAACCCTAACCCTAAACCTAAACCTAATCCAAACGCTAACCCTAACCCTAACCCATACCAAACCCTAACCGAAACTCAACCCCTAACGCTAACCCTAAACCTATCCCTAAACCTAACCCTAACCGTAAGCCTAAACCTAACCCAAACCAGAACCCTAACCGTAACTCAAACCCAAACCCTAATCCTAAACCTAACCCTAACCCAAACCCTAACCCTAAACCAAACAGTAACCCAAAACCTAACCCTAACACTAACCCTAACCCTAACCCAAACATTAACCCTAACCCTAAACCTAACCCAAGCCCTAATTATAAACCTAACCCTAACAGTAACCCAAAACGTAACCCTAACCCTAACCCTAACCCTAATCCTAACTCTAACCCTAACCCTAACCCTACCCCTAATCCTCACCCTAAACCAAATCCTAACCCTAACCCTAACCCTAACCCTAACCCTAAGCCTAAAACAAACCCTATTCCAAACCCTAACCCAAACCCAAACCCTAACCCTAACCCTAACCCTAAACCAAACACAAACCCAAACCCTAACTCTAAGCCTAACCCTAACCCAAACACTAACACTAACCCTATCCGTAAACCTAACCCAAACCCAAACCCTAATCCTAACACTAACCCTAACCCTAACCCGAACCCGAACCCGAACCCTAACCATAACCCAAAACCTAACCCTAACCCTAACTCTAACCCTAACGCAAATCAAATCCTAACCCTAACCCTAACTCTAACCCTAACCCTAACCCAAACCGTAACTCTAACACTAATCCTAACACTAACCCTAACCCAAACCAAACCCTTACCCTAACCCTAAACCTAACCCTAATCCAAACCCAAACCCTAACCCTAACCCTAAACCTAAACCAAACCCAAATCCTAACCCTAAACCTAACCCTAACCCAAACCCTAATCCTAAACCTAAATCTAACGTTAACCCTAACCCTAACACTAAACCTAACCCAAACCCTAACCCTTACCCTAACACTAACACTAACCCTAACACAAACCAAACCCTAGCGGAAACCCAAAACCTAGCGCTAACCCTAACCCTAAGCCTAAGCCTAAGCCTAACTCAAATCCTACCTCTAACCCTAACCCGAACCCTAATCCTAAACCTAACCCAAACCCAAACCCTAAACTTAAGCCTAACACAAACACAACCCTAACACTAACTCTAACCCAAACCCTAACCCTAACCCTAGCCCTAAACCTAACCCAAACCCAAACAATAATCCTAACACTAACCCTAACCCTAACCCGAACCCAAACCCGAACCATAGCCCAAACCCTAACCCTAACCCTAACACTAAATCTAAACCAAAGTAAACACTAACCCTAACCCTAACTCTAACCCTAACCCTCACCCAAACCGCAACACTAACACTAACCCAAACACTAACCCAAACCCAAACCAAAACCTAAACCTAACACAAAACCAAACCCTCACGCAAATCCAAACCCTAACTCTAACCCTAACCCTAACCTAAACCCTAATCCTAACACTAACCCTAACACTAACCCAAACCCAAACCCTAACGTTAACCCTACCCTCACCCTAACGCAAACCCTAACCCTAACCCTAAACATAACCCTAATCCTAACCCTAACCCAAAGCCGAACCCTAACCCTAAACCTAACCCTAAACCTAACTCAAACCCTAATTCTAATCCTAACCCTAACCCTAAACCTAACCCTAACCCAAACCCTAACCCAAACCGAAATTCTAACCCTAAACCTAACCATAACCGTAAACCTAACACTAATCCAAACCCTAATCCTAACCCTAACCCATACCAAACCCTAACCGAAACTCAAAGCCTAACGCTAACCCTAACTCTAAACCTAACCCTAATTCAAAGCCTAACTCTAACCCTAACCCAAATCCTAATCCTAAACCAAACCCAAACCCAAAACCTAAACTTAATCCTAACCCTAATTCTAACCCTAACCCAAACCCTAACCCTAACCCTATCCCTAACCCAAAACCTAAACCTAACCCTACCCGAAACCCAAACAGTAACCCTAACCCTAACCCAAACACAACCCCAACACTAACTCTAACCCAAAACCTAAACCTAAACCAAACCCAAACCCAAACTCTAACCCTAAACCTAAACCTAATCCAAACCCTAACCCTAACCCTAACCCATACCAAACCCTAACCGAAACTCAAACCCTAACTCTAACCCTAAACCTATCCCTAAACCTAACCCTAACCGTAAGCCTAAACCTAACCCAAACCAGAACCCTAACCGTAATTCAAACCCAAACCCTTATCCTAAACCTAAGCCTAACCCAAACCCTAACGCTAACCCAAACAGTAAGCCAAAACCTAACCCTAACCCTAACCCTAACCCAAACATTAACCATAACCCTAAACCTAACCCAAGCCGTAACTATAAACCTAACCCTAACAGTAACCCAAAACCTAACCCTAACCCTAACAGTAACCCAAAACCTAACCCTAACCCTAACCATAACCCTAATCCTAACTCTAACCCTCTCCCTCACACTATCCCTAATCCTCACCCTGAACCAATACCTAACCCTAACCCTAACCCTAACCCTAACCCTAAGCCTATCCCTAAACCTAATCCTCACCCTAACCCAAATCGTAACCCTAACCCTAACCCTAAACCTAACCCAAACCCAAAAACAAACCCTAACTCTAACCCTAACCCTAACCCACACCCTAACACTACCCCAGCCCTAAACCTAACACAAACCCAAAACCTAATCCTAACACTAACCGTAACCCGAACCCGAACCCGAAACCTAACTATAACCCAAAATCTAACCCTAACCCTAACTCTAACCCTAACACAAATCAAATCCTAACCCTAACCCTAACTCTAACCCTAACCCTAACCCAAACCGTAACTCTAACACTAATCCTAACACTAACCCTAACCCAAACCAAACCCTTACCCTAACCCTAAACCTATCCCTAACCCAAACCCAAACCCTAACACTAACCCTAAACCTAAACAAAACCCAAATCCTAACCCTAAACCTAACCCTAACCCAAAGCCTAACCCTAAACCTAAATCTAACCCTAACCCTAACCCTAACCCTAACCCTAAACCTAACCCTAATCCAAATCCAAACCCTAACCCTAACCCTAAACCTAAACCAAACCCAAATCCTAACCCTAAACCTAACCCGAACCCAAACCTTAACCCTAAACCTAAATCTAACCCTAACCCTAACCCTAACACTAAACCTAACCCAAACCCTAACCCTTACCCTAACCCTAACACTAACCCTAACACAAACCAAACCCTAACGGAAACCCAAAACCTAACGCTAACCCTAACCCTAACCCTAAACCTAACCCTAACCCGAAACCTAATCCTAAACCTAACCCAAACCCAAACCCTAAACTTAAGCCTAACACAAACACAACCCTAACACTAACTCTAACCCAAACCCTAACGCTAACCCTAGCCCTAAACCTAACCCAAACCCAAACAATAATCCTAACACTAACCCTAACCTTAACCCGAACCCAAACCCTAAACATAGCCCAAACCCTAACCCGAACACTAACACTAAACCTAAACCAAAGTAAACACTAACCCTAACCCTAACTCTAACCCTAACCCTCACCCAAACCGTAACCCTAACACTAACCCTAACACTAACCCTAACCGAAACCAAACCCTAAACCTAACCCTCACGCAAACCCAAACCCTAACTCTAACCCTAAGCCTAACCCTAAACCCTAATCCTAACCCTAACACAATCCCTAACCCTAAACGTAAACCTAACCCTAACCCTAACCATAATCCAAACCCTAACAATAACCCTAACCCTAACCCAAACAAAAACCTAACTCTAACCCTAACACTAACCCTAACCCTAACCGTAACCCTAAGCCTAACCCAAACCCAAACACTAACCCTAACCCTAAACCTACCCCTAACCCTAACACTAAGCCTAAGACTAAACCAAACCCTAAAGCAAACAGTAAACCAAACACAAACCCTAACCCTAACCCTAACCCTAACCCAAACCCAAACCCAAACCCAAACCCTAACCCTAACCCTAACCCTAACCCAAAACCTTACCCTAACCCTAGCCCTGAACCTAACCCAAACCCAAACCCTAATCCTAACACTAACCCTAACCCTAAAAGGAACCCAAACCCTAACCATAGCCCAAACCCTAACCCTAACCCTAACACTAAACCTAAACCAAAGTAAACACTAACCCTAACCCTAACTCTAACCCTAACCCTCACCCAAACCGTAACGCTAACACTAACCCTAACACTAACCCTAACCCAAACCAAAGCCTAAACCTAACCCTAAACCTAACCCTCACGCAAACCCAAACCCTAACTCTAACCCTAACCCTAACCCTAACCTAAAACCTAATCCTAACACTAACCCTAACCCTAACACAAACCCAAACCCTAACGTTAACCCTACCCTCTCCCTAACGCAAACCCTAACCCTAACCCTAAACATAACCCTAAGCCTCACCCTAACCCAAACCCGAACCCTAACCCTAAACCTAACCCTAAACCTAACTCAAACCCTAATCCTAATCCTAACCCTAACCCTAAACCTAACCCTAACCCAAACCCTAACCCTAACCCTAACCCAAACCGAAACCCTAACCCTAAACCTAACCCTAACCGTAAACCTAGCCCTAACCCAAACCCAAATCCTAACCCTAAACCTAACCCTAATCCAAACCCTAACCCTAACCCTAACCCATACCAAATCCAAACCGAAACTCAAAGCCTAACTCTAACCCTAAACCTAACCCTAAGTCAAAGCCTAACACTAACCCTAAACCTAACCCTAATCCTAAACCAAACCCAAACCCGAAACCTAAACTTAATCCTAACCCTAATCCTAACCCTAACCCAAACCCTAACCCAAACCCTAACCCTAACCCAAAACCTAGCCCTAACCCTACCCGAAACCCAAACAGTAACGCTAACCCTAACCCAAACACAACCCTAACACTAACTCTAACCCAAAACCTAAACCTAAACCAAACCCAAACCCAAACCCTAACCCTAAACCTAAACCTAATCCAAACGCTAACTCTAACCCTTACCCATACCAAACCCTAACCCAAACTCAAACCCTAACGCTAACCCTAAACCTATCCCTAAACCTAACCCTAACCGTAAGCCTAAACCTAACCCAAACCAGAACCCTAACCGTAACTCAAACCCAAACCCTAATCCTAAACCTAACCCTAACCCAAACCCTAACCCTAACCCAAACAGTAACCCAAAACCTAACCCTAACCCTAACCCTAACCCTAACCCAAACATTAACCCTAACCCTAAACCTAACCCAAGCCCTAACTATAAACCTAACCCTAACAGTAACCCAAAACCTAACCCTAACCCTAACCCTAACCCTAATCCTAACTCTAACCTTAACCCTAAACCTAACCCTAACCCTAATCCTCACCCTAAACCAAATCCTAACCCTAACCCTAACCCTAACCCTAACCCTAAGCCTAAAACAAACCCTAATCCAAACCCTAACCCAAACCCAAACCCTAACCTTAACCCTAACCCTAAACCAAACACAAACACAAACCCTAACTCTAAGCCTAACCCTAACCCAAACACTAACCCTAACCCTATCCGTAAACCTAACCCAAACCCAAACCCTAATCCTAACACTAACCGTAACCCTAACCCGAACCCGAACCCGAAACCTAACCATAACCCAAAACCTAACCCTAACCCTAACTCTAACCCTAACGCAAATCCAATCCTAACCCTAACCCTAACTCTAACCCTAACCCTAACCCAAACCGTAACTCGAACACGAATCCTAACACTAACCCTAACCCAAACCAAACCCTTACCCTAACCCTAAACCTAACCCTAATCCAAACCCAAACCCTAACCCTAACCCTAAACCTAAACCAAACCCAAATCCTAACCCTAAACCTAACCCTAACCCAAACCCTAACCCTAAACCTAAATTTAACCCTAACCCTAACCCTAACACTAAACCTAACCCAAACCCTAACCCTTACCCTAACCCTAACACTAACCCTAACACAAACCAAACCCTAACGGAAACCCAAACCCTAACGCTAACCCTAACCCTAACCCTAAACCTAACCCTAACTCAAATCCTAAATCTAACCCTAACCCGAACCCTAATCCTAAACCTAACCCAAACCCAAACCTTAAACTTAAGCCTAACACAAACACAACCCTAACACTAACTCTAACCCAAACCCTAACCCTAACCCTAGCCCTAAACCTAAACCAAACCCAAACACCAATCCTAACACTAACCCTAACCCTAACCCGAACCCAAACCCGAACCATAGCCCAAACCCTAACCCTAACCCTAACACTAAATCTAAACCAAAGTAAACACTAACCCTAACCCTAACTCTAACCCTAACCCTCACCCAAACCGTAACGCTAACACTAGCCCTAACACTAACCCAAACCCAAACCAAACCCTAAACCTAACACTAAACCTAACCCTCACGCAAACCCAAACCCTAACTCTAACCCTAACCCTAACCTAAACCCTAATCCTAACACTAACCCTAACACTAACCCAAACCCAAACCCTAACGTTAACCCTACCCTCACCCTAACGCAAACCCTAACCCTAACCCTAAACATAACCCTAAGCCTAACCCTAACCCAAACCCGAACCCTAACCCTAAACCTAACCCTAAACCTAACTCAAACCCTAATCCTAATCCTAACCCTAACCCTAAACCTAACCCTAACCCAAACCCTAACCCTAACCCTAACCCAAACCGAAACCCTAACCCTAAACCTAACCATAACCGTAAACCTAACACTAACCCAAACCCAAATCCTAAGCCTAAACCTAACCCTAATCCAAACCCTAATCCTAACCCTAACCCATACCAAACCCTAACCGAAACTCAAAGCCTAACGCTAACCCTAACCCTAAACCTAACCCTAAGTCAAAGCCTAACCCTAACCCTAACCCTAATCCTAATCCTAAACCAAACCCAAACTCAAAACCTAAACTTAATCCTAACCCTAATTCTAACCCTTACCCAAACCCTAACCCTAACCCTATCCCTAACCCAAAACCTAAACCTAACCCTACCCGAAACCCAAACAGTAACCCTAACCCTAACCCAAACACAACCCTAACACTAACTCTAACCCAAAACCTAAACCTAAACCAAACCCAAACCCAAACCCTAACCCTAAACCTAAACCTAATCCAAACCCTAACCCTAACCCTAACACATACCAAACCCTAACCGAAACTCAAAACCTAACGGTAACCCTAAACCTATCCCTAAACCTAACCCTAACCGTAAGCCTAAACCTAACCCAAACCAGAACCCTAACCGTAATTCAAACCGAAACCCTAATCCTAAACCTAAGCCTAACCCAAACCCTAACGCTAACCCAAACAGAAACCCAAAACCTAACCCTAACCCTAACCCTAAACCTAACCCAAACATTAACCATAACCCTAAACCTAACCCAAGCCCTAACTATAAACCTAACCCTAACAGTAACCCAAAACCTAACCCTAACCCTAACAGTAACCCAAAACCTAACCTTAACCCTAACCATAACCCTAATCCTAACTCTAACCCTAACCCTAACCCTACCCCTAATCCTCACCCTAAACCAAATCCTAACCCTAACCCTAACCCTAACCCTAACCCTAAGCCTATCCCTAAACCTAATCCTCACCCTAACCCAAATCGTAACCCTAACCCTAACCCTAACCCTAACCCAAACCCAAAAACAAACCCTAACTCTAACCCTAACCCTAACCCACACCCTAACACTACCCCAGCCCTAAACCTAACACAAACCCAAAACCTAAACCTAACACTAACCATAACCCGAACCCGAACCCGAAACCTAACTATAACCCAAAATCTAACCCTAACCCTAACCCTAACCCTAACCCTAACCCTAACCCTAACCCTAACCCTAACACAAATCAAATCCTAACCCTAACCCTAACTCTAACCCTAACCCTAACCCAAACCGTAACTCTAACACTAATCCTAACACTAACCCTAACCCAAACCAAATGCTTACCCTAACCCTAAACCTAACCCTAACCCAAACCCAAACCCTAACACTAACCCTAAACCTAAAAAAAACCCAAATCCTAACCCTAAACCTAACCCTAACCCAAACCCTAACCCTAAACCTAAATCTAACCCTAACCCTAACCCTAACCCTAAACCTAACCCAAGCCCTAACTATAAACCTAACCCTAACAGTAACCCAAAACCTAACCCTAACCCTGACCCTAACCCTATTCCTAACTCTAACCTTAACCCTAAACCTAACCCTAACCCTAATCCTCACCCTAAACCAAATCCTAACCCTAACCCTAACCCTAACCCTAACCTTAAACCTAACCCTAAACCAAACACAAACCCAAACCCTAACTCTAAGCCTAACCCTAACCCAAACACTAACCCTAACCCTATCCGTAAACCTAACCCAAACCCAAACCCTAATCCTAACACTAACCCTAACCCTAACCCGAACCCGAACCCGAAACCTAACCATAACCCAAAACCTAACCCTAACCCTAACTCTAACCCTAACGCAAATCCAATCCTAACCCTAACCCTAACTCTAACCCTAACCCTAACCCAAACCGTAACTCTAACACGAATCCTAACACTAACCCTAACCCAAACCAAACCCTTCCCCTAACCCTAAACCTAACCCTAATCCAAACCCAAACCCTAACCCTAACCCTAAACCTAAACCAAACCCAAATCCTAACCCTAAACCTAACCCTAACCCAAACCCTAACCCTAAACCTAAATCTAACCCTAACCCTAACCCTAACACTAAACCTAACCCAAACCCTAACCCTTACCCTAACCCTAACACTAACCCTAACACAAACCAAACCCTAACGGAAACCCAAAACCTAACGCTAACCCTAACCCTAACCCTAAACCTAACCCTAACTCAAATCCTAACTCTAACCCTAACCCGAACCCTAATCCTAAACCTAACCCAAACCCAAACCTTAAACTTAAGCCTAACACAAACACAACCCTAACACTAACTCTAACCCAAACCCTAAACCTAACCCTAGCCCTAAACCTAACCCAAACCCAAACACTAATCCTAACACTAACCCTAACCCTAACCCGAACCCAAACCCGAACCATAGCCCAAACCCTAACCCTAACCCTAACACTAAATCTAAACCAAAGTAAAGACTAACCCTAACCCTAACTCTAACCCTAACCCTCACCCAAACCGTAACGCTAACACTAGCCCTAACACTAACCCAAACCCAAACCAAACCCTAAACCTAACACTAAACCTAACCCTCACGCAAACCCAAACCCTAACTCTAACCCTAACCCTAACCTAAACCCTAATCCTAACACTAACCCTAACACTAACCCAAACCCAAACCCTAACGTTAACCCTACCCTCACCCTAACGCAAACCCTAACCCTAACCCTAAACGTAACCCTAAGCCTAACCCTAACCCAAACCCGAACCCTAACCCTAAACCTAACCCTAAACCTAACTCAAACCCTAATCCTAATCCTAACCCTAACCCTAAACCTAACCCTAACCCAAACCCTAACCCTAACCCTAACCCAAACCGAAACCCTAACCCTAAACCTAACCATAACCGTAAACCTAACACTAACCCAAACCCAAATCCTAAGCCTAAACCTAACTCTAATCCAAACCCTAATCCTAACCCTAACCCATACCAAACCCTAACCGAAACTCAAAGCCTAACGCTAACCCTAACCCTAAACCTAACCCTAAGTCAAAGCCTAACCCTAACCCTAATCCTAATCCTAAACCAAACCCAAACTCAAAACCTAAACTTAATCCTAACCCTAATTCTAACCCTAACCCAAACCCTAACCCTAACCCTATCCCTAACCCAAAACCTAAACCTAACCCTATCCGAAACCCAAACAGTAACCCTAACCCTAACCCAAACACAACCCTAACACTAACTCTAACCCAAAACCTAAACCTAAACCAAACCCAAACCCAAACCCAAACCCTAACCCTAAACCTAAACCTAATCCAAACCCTAACCCTAACCCTAACCCATACCAAACCCTAACCGAAACTCAAACCCTAACGCTAACCCTAAACCTATCCCTAAACCTAACCCTAACCGTAAGCCTAAACCTAACCCAAACCAGAACCCTAACCGTAATTCAAACCCAAACCCTAATCCTAAACCTAAGCCTAACCCAAACCCTAACGCTAACCCAAACAGAAACCCAAAACCTAACCCTAACCCTAACCCTAAACCTAACCCAAACATTAACCATAACCCTAAACCTAACCCAAGCCCTAACTATAAACCTAACCCTAACAGTAACCCAAAACCTAACCCTAACCCTAACAGTAACCCAAAACCTAACCCTAACCCTAACCATAACCCTAATCCTAACTCTAACCCTAACCCTAACCCTACCCCTAATCCTCACCCTAAACCAAATCCTAACCCTAACCCTAACCCTAACCCTAACCCTAAGCCTATCCCTAAACCTAATCCTCACCCTAACCCAAATCGTAACCCTAACCCTAACCCTAACCCTAACCCAAACCCAAAAACAAACCCTAACTCTAACCCTAACCCTAACCCACACCCTAACACTACCCCAGCCCTAAACCTAACACAAACCCAAAACCTAAACCTAACACTAACCGTAACCCGAACCCGAACCCGAAACCTAACTATAACCCAAAATCTAACCCTAACCCTAACCCTAACCCTAACCCTAACCCTAACCCTAACCCTAACCCTAACACAAATCAAATCCTAACCCTAACCCTATCTCTAACCCTAACCCTCACCCAAACCGTAACTCTAACACTAATCCTAACACTAACCCTAACCCAAACCAAACGCTTACCCTTACCCTAAACCTTACCCTAACCCAAACCCAAACCCTAACACTAACCCTAAACCTAAACAAAACCCAAATCCTAACCCTAAACCTAACCCTAACCCAAACCCTAACCCTAAACCTAAATCTAACCCTAACCCTAACCCTAACACTAAACCTAACCCAAACACTAACCCTTACCCTAACCCTAACACTAACCCTAACACAAACCAAACCCTAACGGAAACCCAAAACCTAACGCTAACCCTAACCCTAACCCTAAACCTAACCCTAACTCAAACCCTAACTCTAACCCTAACCCGAACCCTAATCTTAAACCTAACCCAAACCCAAACCCTAAACTTAAGCCTAACACAAACACAACCCTAACACTAACTCTAACCCAAAACCTAACCCTTACCTTAATCCAAATTTTAACCCCAACCCTAACCCACACCGTAATCCTAACCCTAACCCTAATCCTAATCCTAACCCTAACACTAACCCTAAGCCTAAACCAAACCCTAACCCTATACCTGAACCTAAACCTAACCCAAACCAAAAACCTAACCCTAACCCTATTCCTAAACCTAACACAAACCCTAACACTTACCCTAACACTATTACTAACTGTAACCCTGAACATAACCCTAAACCTAACCCAAACCCTTACCCTAACCCTAACCGAAACACTAACCCAAACCCAAACCCAAACCCTAATCCTAACCCTAACCCTAACCCAAATCCTAACACTAACCCTAATGCTAACCCTCAACCTAACCCTAATCCTAACCCTAACCCTAACCCTAACCGAAACACTAACCCTAACCCTAACCCAAAGCCAAACCCTAATCCAAACCCAAACCCTAAGCCAAACCCAAACACTAACACTAACACTAACACTAACCCTAACCCTAACTCAAACCCAAACCCTAACCCTAACCCTAACCCTAACCCTAATCCTGACTCTAACCCTAACCCTAACCCTACCCCTAATCCTCACCCTAAACCAAATCCTAACCCTAACCCTAACCCTAACCCTAACCCTAAGCCTAAAACAAACCCTAATCCAAACCCTAACCCAAACCCAAACCCTAATCCTAACCCTAACCCTAAACCAAACACAAACACAAACCCTAACTCTAAGCCTAACCCTAACCCAAACACTAACCCTAACCCTATCCGTAAACCTAACCCAAACCCAAACCCTAATCCTAACACTAACCCTAACCCTAACCCGAACCCGAACCCGAACCCTAACCATAACCCAAAACCTAACACTAACCGTAACTCTAACCCTAACGCAAATCAAATCCTAACCCTAACCCTAACTCTAACCCTAACCCTAACCCAAACCGTAACTCTAACACTAATCCTAACACTAACCCTAACCCAAACCAAACCCTTACCCTAACCCTAAACCTAACCCTAATCCAAACCCAAACCCTAACCCTAACCCTAACCCTAAACCTAAACCAAACCCAAATCCTAACCCTAAACCTAACCCTAACCCAAACCCTAACCCTAAACCTAAATCTAACCCTAACCCTAACCCTAACACTAAACCTAACCCAAACCCTAACCCTTACCCTAACCCTAACACTAACCCTAACACAAACCAAACCCTAACGGAAACCCAAAACCTAACGCTAACCCTAACCCTAACCCTAAACCTAACCCTAACTCAAATCCTAACTCTAACCCTAACCCGAACCCTAATCCTAAACCTAATCCAAACCCAAACCCTAAACTTAAGCCTAACACAAACACAACCCTAACACTAACTCTAACCCAAACCCTAACCCTAACCCTAGCCCTAAACCTAACCCAAACACTAACCATAACCCTAACCCTAACCCTAACCCTAAGCCTAAAACAAACCCTAATCCAAACCCTAACCCAAACTCAAACCCTAACCCAAACCCTAACCCTAAACGAAACCCAAACCCAAACCCTAACTCTAAGCCTAACCCTAACCCAAACACTAAGCCTAACCCTAACCCTAATCCTAATCCTAACCCTAACACTAACCCTAAGCCTAAACCAAACCCTAACCCTACACCTGAACCTAAACCTAACCCAAACCAAAACCCTAACCCTAACCCTAACCGTATTCCTAAACCTAACACAAACCCTAACCCTTACCCTAACACTATTACTAACCGTAACCCTGAACATAACCCTAAACCTAAACCAAACCCTTACCCTAACCCTAACCGGAACACTAACCCAAACCCAAACCCAAACCCTAATCCTACCCCCTACCCTAACCCAAACCCTAAGACCAACCCCAATGCTACCCCTCAACCTAACCCTAATCCTAACCCTAACCCTAACCCTAACCGAAACACTAACCCTAACCCTAACCCAAAGCCAAACCCTAATCCAAACCCAAACCCTAACCCAAACCCAAACACTAACACTAACACTAACACTAACCCTAACCCTAACACAAACCCAAACCCTAACCCTAACCCAAACCCCAACCCAAACACTAACCCTAACCCTAAACCTAAACCTAAACCCAACCCTAATCCTAACCCTAACCCAAACCATAACCATAACCATAACCATAACCATAACCCATACTCTAATCCGAGGTTAGCCTTGAACTGATAATCCTCCTGCCTCACCCCCAAGAGTTGAGTTCTCCTTTTTTAAGAGCAAAGATTGAATTCAGCAGCAATGAAAAAGGAAAATATTTTCCCTAATAGAGAACGATGCCCAAAGTAGTTGTCTGATTCAAATGTAGCTTATAGTACTGAAGAATCCAATATCAATAATATGGTAATATCTAGAACGAATGAGGTTGGTTATTTATGTAACCACGTGCAATCCTGGCAAGAGCTGCAGGACTGGGAAGCAATCTTGGCATGACTTGGCCAGGGGAGGAGCATCTGCTCTGAAGCTGTGATAGACAGGCAGATCTTTGCAAGAGAGTGCTGAGTGCTATTGATCAGTCTCCTGTCATTGGTGTCTGAAGTGGGCAGGAGTGCTGAGGTCACAGAATCTTGGACTAAGATTCTGGAACTCCAAGAGACAGTGACCTGGCAAAGCATTGTTTAGGGTGTTGCTAGGTGACAAAGCCATCTCCGATCAGTTGCTGAACCACAGAGGTTTCTTGGTGGTAGGCTGTAGTGTTTGGATGACCAGTTTGGGGAGATTTAGGTGACTTTAGGTCAAAGTTCTAGAGCTTGACAAAAAGAATCAGCAGCAGAAGATGGGAGGACGAGGGGAGAACGTGGTGTGGCCTGGTGGGCCTGCCCAGGCACTCCACATACAGGACCTCTACTACAACTCCTACTTCTACTAACCCTAACCCTAATCCTAACCCTAAACCTAACCCTAACACTAACCCTAACCCTGACACTAACCTAACCCTAACTCTAAAACTAAACCTAAACCCAAACACAAACCCTAACCCTAACCCTAACCATAAACCTTACCCTAACCCTAACCCTAACCTAACCCTAAACCTAAGCCTAACCCAAACCCAAACCCTAACCCTAAGCCTAATACTAACCCTAAACCTAACCGTAAACCTAATCCAAAACCAAACCGTAGAGCTAACCTTAACCCTAACCTTAACCCTAACACTAACCAAACCCTAACCCTAACCGTATCCCTAACCCTAACCCGAACCCAAACCCTAACCCTAAACCTAACCCTAACCCTAATCCTAACCGTAACCCTAACCTAAACCCTAATCCTAAACCTAACACAATCCCTAACCCTAAACGTAAACCTAACCCTAACCCTAACCATAATCCAAACCCTAACACTAACCCTAACCCTACCCAAACAAAATCCTAACTCTAACCCTAATACTAACCCTAACCCTAACCCTAACCCTAAGCCTAACCCAAACCCAAACACTAACCCTAACCCTAAACCTACCCCTAACCCTAACACTAAGCCTAAGCCTAAACCAAACCCTAAATCAAACACTAAACCAAACACAAACCCTAACCCTAACCCTAACCCTAACCCAAACCCAAACCCAAACCCAAACCCAAACCCTAACCCTAACCCTAACCCTAACCCAAACCCTAACCCTAACCCTAGCCCTAAAGCTAACCCAACCCCAAACACTAATCCTAACACTAACCCTAACCCTAACCCGAACCCAAACCGTAACCATAGCCCAAACCCTAACCCTAACCCTAACACTAAACCTAAACCAAAGTAAACACTAACCCTAACCCTAATTCTAACCCTAACCCTCACCCAAACCGTAACGCTAACACTAACCGTAACACTAACCCTAACCCAAACCAATTCCTAAACCTAACCCTAACCTAACCCTAAACCTAAGCCTAACCCAAACCCAAACCCTAACCCTAAGCCTAATACTAACCCTAAACCTAACCCTAAACCTAATCCAAAACCAAACCGTAAAGCTAACCTTAACCCTAACCTTAACCCTAACACTAACCAAACCCTAACCCTAACCGTATCCCTAACCCTAACCCGAACCCAAACCCTAACCCTAACCCTAACCCTAACCCAAACCCTTACCCTAAACCTAACCCTAACCGTAAACCAAACCCAAACTCTAAACCTAATGGTAACCCTAACCCTAACCCTAACCCTAACCCTAACACTAACCCCAACCGTAACCCAAACCAAACCCTAACCCTAAATCTAAACGTAACCCTAACCCAAACCCAAACCTTAACCCTAACATTAACCCTAAACCTAACCCTAAACCTAAGCCAAACCCTAACCCTAACCCTAAACCAAACAATAACCATAACCCTAAGTTTAAACCCTAACCCCTAATCCTAAATCTAACCCTAACCCAAAACCTAAACCTAACCCAAAACCTAACCATAAACCTAACCCTAACCCTAATCCTAACCCTATCCCAAACCAAACCCTAACCCTGTCCCTAACCTAACTCTAACCCAAAACTTAACCATAACCCTAATCCAAACCCAAACCCTCACCCAAACCCAAACCCTAACCCTAAAACTAACCCTAACAGTAACCCAAACCCAAACCCTAACTCTAACCATAACCATAAACCTAACCCAAACCCTTACTCTAACCCTAAGCCTAACCTAAACCCTAACCCTAAGCCTAACCCTAACCCTAACCCTAAACCTAAGCCTAACTCAAACCCAAATAGTAACCGTAAGCCTAACCCTAACCCAAACCCTTACCCTAACTCTAACCATAACCCAAACCCTAACCCTAAGTCTAACCCTAACCCTAACCCTAAACCTAAGCCTAACCCAAACCCAAACACGAACCCTAAGCCTAATCCTAACCCTAACCCTAACGCTACCCTAACCCTAACCCTAACCCAAAACCAAACCCTAAACCTAACCTTAACCCTAACCCTAACCCTAACCCTAACCCAAACCCAAACGCTTACCGTAACCCTAAACCTAACCTAAGCCTAACCCAAACCCAAACATTAACTCTAAGCCTAATCCGAAGCCTAACCCTAACCCTAAACCTAACCCAAAACCTAACCTTAACCCTAAAACTAACCCTAAAACTCAACTTAACCCAAACCGAAACCCTAACCATAACCCTAACACTAAACCTCACGCTCATCCTATCCCTAAACCAAACCCTATCCCTAAACCTAACCTTAAACCTAACGCTAACCCTAACCCTAACCCTAACCCTAACCCTAACCCTAACCCTAACACTAACCCTCACCCTCAACATAACCGAAACCCTAACCCTAACCCTACTCCTAACACTAACCCAAACCGAAAAAATACCCTTACCGTAAACCCAAACCTAACCCAAACCCTAACCCTAACCCTAACCAATACTCAAACCCTTACCCTAATCCTAAACCTAACCCTAACCTAAGCCTAACCCAATCCCAAACACTAACCCTAAGCCTAATCCCAAGCCTAAACCTAACTCTAAACCTAACTCAAAACCTCACCCTAACCCTAAATCTAATCATAAACTAACCTTAACCCAAACCCAAGCCCTAATCCTAACCCTAACCCTAAACCTAACGCTCACCATATCCCTAAACCAAACCCTATCCCTAAACCTAACGTTAAACCTAACACTAACCCTAACCCTAAACCTAACCCAAACCCTAACACTAACCCTAACCCTAACCCTAAACCTAATCCAAACCCAAACCCTAACCCTAACCCTAACCCTAACCCTAACCCTAATCCTAACCCTACCACTAACCCTAACCCAACCCCTAAACCTAACCCTAATTTTCACACTAACCCTAACCCTAAGCCAAACAAAAACCTAACCCTAACCCTAATACTAACTCTAAACCTAACCCTAACCCTAATCCCCACCCTAACCGAAACCCTAACGCTAACCCTAACACTAACCCTAACCCAAACCCAAACACTAACCATAACCCTAAACCTAACCCTAACCCTAACCCTAAGCCTAAGCCTAAACGAAACCCTAACCCAAACCCTAAACCAAACCCAAACCCTAACGCTAACCCTAACCCTAACCCAAACCCAAACCCAAATCCAAATCCTAACCCTAACCCAAACCCAAACCTAAACCCAAACCCGAACCCTAACCCTAACCGAAACCCTAACTCTAACCCTAGCCCTAAACCTAAGCCAAACCCAAATGCTAATCCTAACACTAACCCTAACCCTAACCCGAACCCAAACCCTAACGTTAACCCTACCCTCACCCTAACCCAAACCCTATCCCTAACACTAACCCTAACAATAACCCTAACTCAAACCAAACCCTAGACCTAACCCTAAACGAAACCCTAACGCAAACCCCTTCCCTAACTGTAACCCTAACCCTAACCCTAACCCTAAACCCTATCCCGAAACCTAAACCTAACCCTAACCCTAATTCTAACCCTAACCCTAACCCAAAGCCGAACCCTAACCCAAACCCAAACCCTAACGTTAACCCTACCCTCACTCTAACCCAAAGTGTAACCCTAACCCAAACCCAAATCCTAACCCTAAACCTAACCCTGATCCAAACCCTAACTCTAACCCTAACCCATACCAAACCCTAACCGAAACTCAAACAATAACCCTAAACCTAACCCTAACCGTAAACCTAACAATAAGTCAAAACCAAACCCTAACCCTAACCCTAATCCTAATCCTAAACCTAACCCAAACCCAAACCATAAACTTAACCCTAACCCTAATCCTAACCCTAACCCAAACCCTAACACTAACCCTATCCCTAACCCAAAACGTAACCCTAAACCTACCCGAAACCCAAACCGTAACTCTAACCGTAACCCAAACACAACCCTAACACTAACTCTAACCCAAAACCTAAACCTAAACCAAACCCAAACCCAAACCCTAACCATAAACCTAACCCTAATCCAAACCCTAACCCTAACCGTAATCCATATCAAACGCAAACCGAAAATCAAACGCTAACGCTAACCCTAACCCTAACCCTAAACCTAACCCTAACCCTAAGCCTAAACCTAACCCAAACCCGAACCCTAACCCTAACTCAAACCCAAACTCTAACCCTAAACCTAACCGTAACCCAAACCCTAAGCCTAAGCCTAAACGAAACCCTAAGCCAAACCCTAAACCAAACCCAAACCCTAACCCTAACCGTAACCCAAACCCAAACCCAAAACCCAATCCTAACCCTAAACCCTATCCCGAAACCTAAACCAAACCCTAACCCTAATTCTAACCCTAACCGTAACCCAAACCCTAATCCTCACACTAACCCTAAACCTAACCCAAACCCAAACGCTAACGTTAACCCTACCCTCACTCTAACCCAAACCCTAACCCTAACCCAAACCCAAATCCTAACCCTAAACCTAACCCTAAACCTAACGCTAACCCTAAGCCTAAACCTAACCCAAACCTGAACCCTAACCCTAACTCAAACCCAAACTCTAACCCTAAACCTAACCCTAAACCAAACCCTAACCCTAACCCTAACCTAAACCCTAACCCTAACTCAAACCCAAACTCTAACCCTAAACCTAACCCTAACCAAAACGCTAACCCTAACCCTAAAAGTAACCCAAAACCTAACCCTAACCCTAACCCTTACCCTAACCCAAGCCCTAACTGTAAACCTAACCCTAACCCTAACCCTAACCCTAATCCTCACCCTAACCCAAATCCTAACCCTAACAATAACCCTAAACCTAACCCAAACCCAAACCCTAACCCTAACCCTAACCCTAAGCCTAAAAGTAACCCAAACCCAAAACCTAACCCTAACTCAAACCCAAACTCTAACCCTAAACCTAACCCTAACCAAAACCCTAACCCTAACCCTAAAAGTAACCCAAACCCAACCCTAACCCTAACCCTGACCCTAACCCAAACCCAAACCAAACCCTAACACTATCCCTAACCCTAACACAAACCCTAAACCTAACCCTAGCCCTAAACCTAACCCAAACCCAAACCCTAATCCTAACACTAACCCTAACCCTAACCCGAAACCTAACCATAACCCAAAACCTAACCCTAACCCTAACTCTAACCCTAACACAAATCCTAACCCTAACCCTAACTCTAACCCTAACCCTAACCCAAACCGTAACACTAAAACTAACCCTAACACTAACCCTAACCCAAACCAAGCCCGTAACCTAACCCTAAACCTAACCCTCACCCAAACCCAAACCCTAACCATAACCATAAACCTAAACCAAACACAAATCCTAACCCTAAACCTAACCCTAACACAAACCCTAACCCTAACCCTAACCCTAACAGTAATTCTAAACCTAAACCTTACCCTAAACCTAACCCAAACCCTAACCCTAAACCTAAATCTAACCCTAACCCTAACACTAACACTAAACCTAACCCAAACCCTAACCCTTACCCTAACCCTAACACTAACCCTAACCCAAACCAAACCCTAAAGGAAACCGAAACCCTAACGCTAACCCTAACCCTAATCCTAAACCTAACCCAAACCCAAACCCTAAACTTAACCCTAACACAAACAGAACCTTAACACTAACTCTAAACCAAACCCTAACCCTAACCCTAACCCTTACCTTAAAACAAATTTTAACCCCAACCCTAACCCTAACCCAAAACCTAACCCTAAACCTAACCCTAATCCTAATCCTAACCCTATCGCTAACCCTAACCCTAAGCCAAAGCCTAAACCGAAGCCTAACCCAAACCCAAACCCTAAAACTAAGCCTAATCCTAACCCTAACGCTAACCCTAACCCTAACACAAAACCAAACCCTAACCCTAACAATAACCCTAACCCTAAAGCTAAACCTAACCCTAACCCTAACCCAAACCAAACCCTAACCCTATCCATAACCCTAAACCTAACCCTAACCCTAACCCTAAACCTTACCCTAACCCTAACCCTAACCCTAAACCTAAGCCTAACCCAAACCCAAACCCTAACACTAAGCCTAATCATAACCCTAACCCTAAACCTAACCCTAACACAAAACCAAACCCTAAAGCGAACCTGAACCATAACCCTAACCCTAACACTAACCCAAACCCTAACCCTAACGGTAACCCTAAACCTAACCCTAACCCAAAACCTAACCCTAACCCTAACCCTAACCCAAACCCTTACCCTTAACCTAACCCTAACCCTAACCCAAACCCAAACTCTAAACCTAACGGTAACCCTAAACCTAACCCTAACCCTAAACCTAACACTAACCCTAACCCTAACCGAAACCAAACCCTAACCCTAAAACTAAACGTAACCCTAACACAAACCGCAACCTTAACCCTAATCTTAACCCTAACCCTAACCATAAGCCTAACCCAAACCCTAACCCTAACACTAACCCAAACCCTAACCCTTAAGCCTAACCCCTAACTCCTAACCCTAAAACTAACCCTAACCCTAAACCTAAACCTAACCCAAAACCTAACCATAAACCTAACCCTAACCCTAACCCTAACCCTATCGCAAACCAAACCCTAACCCTGACCCGAACCCTAACTCTAACCGAAACCCTAACCATAACCCTAATCCAAATCCAAACCCTAACCATAACCCTAACCCTAACACTATCCCAAAACCAAACCCAAACCCTAACCCTAACCCTAACCCTAAGCCTAAACAAACCCGAATCCAAACCCTAACCCAAACTCAAACCCTAACCCTAACCCTGACCCTAACCCAAACCCAAAACCAAACCCTAATACTAACCCTAACCCTAACACAAACCCTAACCCTAACCCTAACCCTAATCCTCACCCTAACCCAAATCCTAACCCTAACAATAACCCTAAACCTAACCCAAACCCAAACCCTAACCCTAACCCTAACCCTAAGCCTAAACAAACCCGAATCCAAACCCTAACCCAAACTCAAACCCTAACCCTAACCCTGACCCTAACCCAAACCCAAAACCAAACCCTAACACTAACCCTAACCCTAACACAAACCCTAACCCTAACCCTAGACCTAAACCTAACCCAAACCCAAACCCTAATCCTAACACTAACCCTAACCCTAACCCGAACCCTAACCATAACCCAAAACCTAACCCTAACCCTAACTCTAACCCTAACACAAATCCTAACCCTAACCCTAACTCTAACCCTAACCCTAACCCAAACCGTAACCCTAAAACTAACCCTAACAATAACCCTAACCCAAACCAAGCCCGTAACCTAACCCTAAACCTAACCCTCACCCTCACCCAAACCCAAACCCTAACCATAACCATAAACCTAAACCAAACCCAAATCCTAACCCTAAACCTAACCCTAACACAAACCCTAACACTAAAACCTAACCCTAACCCTAATTCTAAACCTAAACCTTACCCTAACCCTAACCCAAACCCTAACCCTAAACCTAAATCTAACCCTAACCCTAACCCTAACACTAAACCTAACCCAAACCCTAACCCTTACCCTAACCCTAACAGTAACCCTAACCCATACCAAACCCTAAAGGAAACTGAAACCCTAACGCTAACCCTAACCCTAATCCTAAACCTAACCCAAACCCAAACCCTAAACTTAACCCTAACACAAACAGAACCCTAACACTAACTCTAAACCAAACCCTAACCCTAACCCTAACCCTTACCTTAACCCAAATTTTAACCCCAACCCTAACCCTAACCCAAAACCTAACCCTAAACCTAACCCTAATCCTAATCCTAACCCTATCGCTAACCCTAACCCTAAGCCAAACCCTAAACCGAAGCCTAACCCATACCCAAACCCTAAAACTAAGCCTAACCCTAACCCTAACCCTAACCCTAACACAAAACCAAACCCTAACCCTAACAATAACCCTAACCCTAAAGCTAAACCTAACCCTAACCCTAACCCAAACCAAACCCTAACCCTATCCATAATCCTAAACCTAACCCTAACCCTAACCCTAAACCTAACCCTAAACCTTACCCTAAACCAAACACTAAGCCTAATCCTAACCCTAACCCTAAACCTAACCCTAACACAAAACCAAACCCTAAAGCGAACCTTAACCATAACCCTAACCCTAACACTAACCCAAACCCTAACCCTAACGGTAACCCTAAACCTAACCCTAACCCAAAACCTAACCCTAACCCTAACCCTAACCCAAACCCTTACCCTTAACCTAACCCTAACCCTAACCCAAACCCAAACTCTAAACCTAACGGTAACCCTAAACCTAACCCTAACCCTAAACCTAACACTAACCCTAACCCTAACCGAAACCAAACCCTAACCCTAAAACTAAACGTAACCCTAACACAAACCGCAACCTTAACCCTAATCTTAACCCTAACCCTAACCATAAGCCTAACCCAAACCCTAACCCTAACACTAACCCAAACCCTAACCCTTAAGCCTAACCCCTAACTCCTAACCCTAAAACTAACCCTAACCCTAAACCTAAACCTAACCCAAAACCTAACCATAAACCTAACCCTAACCCTAACCCTAACCCTATCGCAAACCAAACCCTAACCCTGACCCGAACCCTAACTCTAACCGAAACCCTAACCATAACCCTAATCCAAATCCAAACCCTAACCATAACCCTAACCCTAACACTATCCCAAAACCAAACCCAAACCCTAACCCTAACCCTAACCCTAAGCCTAAACAAACCCGAATCCAAACCCTAACCCAAACTCAAACCCTAACCCTAACCCTGACCCTAACCCAAACCCAAAACCAAACCCTAATACTAACCCTAACCCTAACACAAACCCTAACCCTAACCCTAACCCTAATCCTCACCCTAACCCAAACCCTAACCCTAACAATAACCCTAAACCTAACCCAAACCCAAACCCTAACCCTAACCCTAACCCTAAGCCTAAACAAACCCGAATCCAAACCCTAACCCAAACTCAAACCCTAACCCTAACCCTGACCCTAACCCAAACCCAAAACCAAACCCTAACACTAACCCTAACCCTAACACAAACCCTAACCCTAACCCTAGACCTAAACCTAACCCAAACCCAAACCCTAATCCTAACACTAACCCTAACCCTAACCCGAACCCTAACCATAACCCAAAACCTAACCCTAACCCTAACTCTAACCCTAACCCAAATCCTAACCCTAACCCTAACTCTAACCCTAACCCTAACCCAAACCGTAACCCTAAAACTAACCCTAACAATAACCCTAACCCAAACCAAGCCCGTAACCTAACCCTAAACCTAACCCTCACCCTCACCCAAACCCAAACCCTAACCATAACCATAAACCTAAACCAAACCCAAATCCTAACCCTAAACCTAACCCTAACACAAACCCTAACACTAAAACCTAACCCTAACCCTAATTCTAAACCTAAACCTTACCCTAACCCTAACCCAAACCCTAACCCTAAACCTAAATCTAACCCTAACCCTAACCCTAACACTAAACCTAAACCAAACCCTAACCCTTACCCTAACCCTAACAGTAACCCTAACCCATACCAAACCCTAAAGGAAACTGAAACCCTAACGCTAACCCTAACCCTAATCCTAAACCTAACCCAAACCCAAACCCTAAACTTAACCCTAACACAAACAGAACCCTAACACTAACTCTAAACCAAACCCTAACCCTAACCCTAACCCTTACCTTAACCCAAATTTTAACCCCAACCCTAACCCTAACCCAAAACCTAACCCTAAACCTAAACCTAATCCTAATCCTAACCCTATCGCTAACCCTAACCCTAAGCCAAACCCTAAACCGAAGCCTAACCCATACCCAAACCCTAAAACTAAGCCTAACCCTAACCCTAACCCTAACCCTAACACAAAACCAAACCCTAACCCTAACAATAACCCTAACCCTAAAGCTAAACCTAACCCTAACCCTAACCCAAACCAAACCCTAACCCTATCCATAATCCTAAACCTAATCCTAACCCTAACCCTAAACCTAACCCTAAACCTTACCCTAAACCAAACACTAAGCCTAATCCTAACCCTAACCCTAAACCTAACCCTAACACAAAACCAAACCCTAAAGCGAACCTTAACCCTAACCCTAACCCTAACACTAACCCAAACCCTAACCCTAACGGTAACCCTAAACCTAACCCTAACCCAAAACCTAACCCTAATCCTAACCCTAACCCAAACCCTTACCCTTAACCTAACCCTAACCCTAACCCAAACCCAAACTCTAAACCTAACGGTAACCCTAACCCTAACCCTAACCCTAAACCTAACACTAACCCTAACCCTAACCGAAACCAAACCCTAACCCTAAAACTAAACGTAACCCTAACACAAACCGCAAGCTTAACCCTAATCTTAACCCTAACCCTAACCATAAGCCTAA